>OX030952.1:22242611-22482611 GCA_943735915.1 Pherbina coryleti
CCCCCAACACTTGATTGGCCATTTTTTTCTTTCAACTTGATTTTCATTGGTTTTTGTTGAGGTTGTTGTTGTTGTTATTGGTGTGTTCTTTCGAGTTAAAAAACTGCATCTGCAGTGGCGACAACATTCATTAAACTATAATTAATAACTTCAGCGGACTTATGAGCATTTCAACACTGTAGCACAAAAAAAAAAATACGCTCAATAATATACAGCTCAATAAAAATGTTTAAAGTAGTTCAAAAACGTCAACTTTTTTAACAGTTAAACTCCAAAATAAGAACTGCTTATTAATGAGGTCTCTAAAGTTCAACGCACAGCAGCTGAATCATATGTTTGCGTCGCAGACGAACATTTTTGAATTCCTGGCTTAAAATGCAGTTGTATAGAATTTTTAAGGAATTTTTAATGCATCCTGTTGTCTGGATTCATATTTAAAATAAGCAATATATTCAAGAAAAGAAAAAATAAAAAACAAAAATAAAAAAATACAAATTCAAAAATAAAAATTAAAAAAGAAACAAAAATAAAAACAGAACAAAAATAAAAAACAAACAAAAAATAATAAAATCAAAAATAAAAAAAAACCAAATTAAAAAAAAAAAACCAAGAAATAAAAAAAAAAAAGGAAAAAAACCAAAAATTAAAAAAAATAAGAAAGAAAATAAAAAACAAAATAAATTTAAGACAAAAATTATGAAATCAAAACTCAATGTTTTTAAAAAGTTACTGGAAAGTTATAGAAAAAATCATTTGAATAACCGTTATCAGATAAACAAGTATAAAAAATATTACAAAGGAATTTTGAAAAAATAAGAAGTTGGTTGTTTTTGATAGAGGGCACACAACCCCGTAGGTTTTGAGGTGACAGCGTATCTTTATGCTTGTCCCTTATTCAGGGACATTCATCCTTGTCCCTTATTCAAGCATTCAACCTTGTCTTTGTTCCTAAACTTGTGCTCATCCTTATACTCATCCTTATATTTATCCTAATAATGCGTCTACTTCTTGTTCAAACTTACGTATGAATCCAAGTCCAAATACCTGGCCTTATCCATGTTCGAATACAATTCCTAATCCTTGTTCCACTTACTTTCCCCCAAACTTTGTCCGAAATCTTTTGCTTAGTACGAGGGTTGCTTTTTAAGTCTTGCGCCTAACAATGAAAAATATTCGGATGGAACTGTTAAATTCATCTGTCAATGCTAACTGTTGGCCAGGCGCAAGACTTAAAAGGCCGCCCTCGTATGTCCACATTCTTGTATTCCTTGCCCAAATTTTTGCTAAGCCTTGTCCTAAAAATTGTTTTAGGTGTGTCCAAATCAGTGGTGATTAACGCACGGTTCAAACAACAACAAAGAGGGCTTTCCAAGTGCACAGCTTTACACTGAAACAAGAAGTTGTTAAAAGCTCTCACAACATTTGGTGCAAGAAAATCTTGTCGAGTGTTGGATTTTCAATATAATTTCTTTTTTATTTTTGTGTTTGTTTTTTGCTATTTTAACAGAGAAAATATTAAAAGGTAAAAGTGAAGAATATAATTTCCTGAAACATTGCAAAATATTAACGTTCATTCATAAATAAAACAGCGAGCGACTTCCATACCACATGAACGCTCAAAGCATACTGGTTTGAAATTTAAAGCACAGCAGAAAAAAAAAAACTTTCACGCAGTGTATACACACAGCGTCCCGATTGTTACTTCGTGTGCAAAAGCTCAACAACACACGATGCCCGCGGGCTATGGGAAACCATGCCACGTGCGTTAAACAGTACATGAACCACTTGATGTCAATTCAAGACCAGGTTCGAATCCCAGCTGAGACAGAAAATTTTTTAAATAGAAATTAATTTTTCGGATTGACCCTCACCTCTCTGCAGACAAAGACAACCTGGGAGAGTAAATAATGCCATGTAAAGCTGCTTGAGAACATGTTCATTAGCCGTTTAGAGTCGCCATAAAACTATTAGGTCCAGTTCTCGATCATTATGTACAATCATTAAATAACACGCACAGCACAATTTGACCAAAAGAACCTCGGTGCAAGTCCTTTCAAGGGCTGAAATGGCGAATTTGGTTTTTTTTTAACCTTTTTCTTAGTCCTTGTCTCAATCCTTCCTTAACCTTCCAATGATGGTCCTTTTTCAGTTATTGTCTGAATTGTTATTCTTATCTTTTGCACCGTTGCATGCTCTAATCTTGGTCCAAATCTTTGTCCTAATCCTCATCTTATTACTGGTAATTTTTATACAAATACTTGCACTCATTTTTATCCAAATCCCTGTCCTTAGCCAAATCTTTGTCCTTATCCAAATCGTTGTCTCTATCCAAATTCTTGTCCTTGTCTGATACTTGTCCATATTTTAATATAAATAAAAATTTTTTACATTTCTATTTTGTTTCTTTTGCAATTTGGAGGGGGGTCCCTGAGATGACTCATGACTAAATGAATTTTTTTTTTATTTTAATAATGTGACCGAAAACCTCAGCTTTCTTGTCGGTCCATAAAAACGTTTTTTTATAAGTGTTGCATTTTTAATGCATTAAGCGGTTGCCTCCGTGATGTCGGGGCGCACAATATTTTCTTTTTTTTTTCATTTTCGATATGAGGTCAATGAACCATTTTTTGCTGTTGCTCAATAAAATTTTTCGTACAACTTCTACTCAGCGAGTAATAATTCCATGCAACAATATTGTATTTTTGTTGCATAAGCTGCTATTGCCGCGACCTGATGACGTAATAATTTATTTCTTTTTTTTTAAATTTTTTTTCGTAAGCCTCCATTTCTGTTTTATAACATTGAGCGTGGCGCATATAGTCATCGAGTAATAATTCCATGCAACGCCGTTGCATGATTAATGCGTTTTCGGTCTTGCTGTGGCTCTCCGCGGCCGCATGAGGTCAAGAATTTTTTGTCTATTACCACAAGAACTAAGAATCAGCCTTTACTCGCACATATTTTCAATAGCCGCTTTACATAGCGCTTTGTAATTCCATGTAACAAATTTGCAGTTTCGTTGCCTAGAAAGCTCCCTCCGTGTTTTGATAGTCATCATTTATTATTATTTTTTTTTTTTTTTGTCATAAAGTCAAAGAATTATTTGCTTTTGTCGTGTCATTACTTTTATCATAACTCCTATACTCACTCCATGCAACGTGGATGCATTTTGGAAAAATTATTTTTTAAACTTTTTGAAAAACCTACGCGGTAAAATATAACGTTGTCACGTCAAAACATAAAATCAGGATGCAATAATCTCTAAAATTAAAACTTAATGTATTTGAAAAGTTATTGCAAATAAATAAAAATCTTTGGAATTACCATTAAACAAGTATTTAACAATTACAAAGGAAGGCATTATGATGAAGAAAACAAAAATAAAAAAACAGCATATCAAAAAAAGAAAATTCTAAACAATTTCGAGGAATCAGAGCAAAATTTGTCTCGATACAGAGGAAATAATAAAAATTAAGATAGACACAATAAAAGAAATCAATTTTTATGTAATAAAAATTCCAAATTCCAAAGAAGTCGAGAAATTACAACAACAACAAAGCCAACAATATTAATAGCCACAGCAACATCCAACAATAGATCAAGACCGTAAAATTTAAATTGCTAAATAAGCGGCAAGCGAAAAGGTACAGCCGAGAATATAAAAGTCAAATCGAAATATAGAAAGACAGACAAACAGACAGACAGACAGAAACACAGACAGTCAGACGGCAAAGCAAGACTGGCCAGACCAGGCAAACTAAGCTAAACGCGTGTGGCTACTGACCTGTGCTTATGAGTTTTCTCGAACAAAATTAAAGAAATTAAAATGAAGAAATGCCATTTAAAACAATAGACAAAGAGGTAGGTTAAGACAGCAACAACAACAATATTTAATATGAATAGAAAGCTAGAGATTAGCTTAACGCGACAGTTAACAAGTTAGAGCAATAATCGACAGGGTGACAATCTCCCGGTGATGATCAGAACAGGTAGGTGATAACAGCTGCAAAACTAGCAAATATTGCGGAAAGAAATTTCAAAAGAAAAATCTAAGGAAATATGTTTTGTTCCAAATTAAAAAAAAAAAATATATGTATTCATAACTAGCCAAAAAGAGAATTATTGTTACTTTAATAACCACTGAAAAACAATCAGGTTAAAAAGAATTTTTGGAAAATTATTCTTTACAGTGAAATTATCCTGAAAGCCAAAATTTTGTTTCACAGCTGAACAAAAACAAAAAAAAAAAAAACAAAAACAAAAAAATAAACAAAAAAAAAAAATAAAGAAATATAAACAAAAATAATGAGTTGAAATAATGTCTAAAAGAAAAATATTCCAAGCATCTCTTAATTGAGAATCAGACGTTTTTATTTAAGAAAATACATCTCAAATTTACAAAAACTTTTTTAAGAAATATTGCATAAACCGGTCGGTGCAAATTTTATGAACTATGAGCTTTGTGGTTCGAATCCTCCAGTTGACACATAACATTTTTCCAAATTAAATTAATTTTTTTGATTGACCCTTAACTCTTCAAAAGACAATGGCGACAAACTTCAGATAGTCAATAAATACCATGTAAAGCTCCTTGGGCACATGAACATTAGCAGTTTGAACTCGGCATAAGACTAACAGATTCAGTTCTCGACCACTTGTGTTTAAACGTTCAACACAATGTGATCCTAAGAAATTGTGTTTGGAATAGGCCTTCGATCAAAGGCCTTTGAAGGGGTGAAGTGATCAATTCGTTTTTGTTTTCATTCTTATATCAAGTAAAAACAAATTTAAACTGGTTAATGGAGGTCTAGAAAAAGGTCTAAAAAGGTCTAAGAAAAGATGAAACTACTAAAATAAAATTAAAAAAAAAAACGAAGAAAAGACCAAAAAGCAAAAAGTTCTCTAACTTAAGTTTTGTCTTGATCTTTTTTCTTTTTAAATTTTTTTTTCTTCGATAGAAAATTGATTGTCGTAATCAAAATAAATTATTATTTTATTTTGTAGTAGTTTTATTTTTTTATTCTTCAGTATATTTAAATATTTTTTTTTGTTTAATTTAATTTGTAATTTATTTCATACATTAATTTTTTGTTATTATTCTTATTATTTTATTTTCCATATTCTTTCTTTGTATCTTTTCTTTTATTACGTTACTTTTAATTTTAATTATTTAATTTATGTTTTTTATTTTTCTTTTTAAATCTAATTTAATTCTATTTTTAATAATTTTATTTTTTATTTTAGTATTTAATATTTTATTTTTTATTTTATTATTATTTTGGAACTTTTTATATTATGATTTATTATTTTAAGCTTTTTAATTTTTTTTTATTATTTTAAGCTTTTTAATTTTTTTTTATTATTTTATGTTGTATTATCTTAGTTTTTGTTTTATTACTTATTTTATTTTTTAGTGTTAATTTTATTCATTTATTTATTTTTATTCATTTATTTATTTTTATTTTTTTTTTATTTTTTATTTTTTAATTTTTTTTTTGTTTTAGTTTTTTATATGTTATTTGTAATTTTTTATTATTTACTATTTTATTTGTAATTTATTATTTACTATTCTATTTACTATATTATTTACTATTTTATTTACTATATTATATACTATTTTATTTACTATATTATTTACTATTTTATTTACTATTTTATTTACTTTATTATTTACTATTTTATGTTTTCGATGTTCATTTTTTATTTTCTTTTATATTATTTTTTTTATTTTATGTCATTTTTTATTATTTAGGTACTATATTATTATTTTATTTTGTATTATTTTACTTTTCATCATTGAATGTTTTATTATCTTGGTATTATCATGTTTTTTATTATTTTACTTTTATTGTTTTATTTTTTATTTTATTTTTAATTATTTCATTATTTTATTTTTTATTATTTTATTTTTTATTATTTTATTATTTTATTTTTTATTATTTTATTTTTTATTATTTTATTTTTTACTTTTTTATTTTTTATTATTTTATTTTAATTTTTTTATTTTTTAATATTTTATGTTTTATTATTTTATTTCTTATTATTTGATGTTTTAATTTTTGATTTTTTATTATTTCAGTTTGTATTAATTTAGCTTGTATTATTTTAGTTTTTTATATTTAATTTGTTAATTTTTTTGTAGTTATTATTATTATTTTATTATTATTATGTTATTTTTAATTTATTAATTTATATTATTTTGTTATTTTTTTCTTAATAACATTAATAAACATTAAAATAATTGAACATTTTATTATTCAGTTATTTATTATTTTATTTTTTATTATTTAATTTTTTATAATTTTATTTTTAATAATTTTATTTTTTATTTTATTTTTTATTGTTTTATTTTTTATTACCTATTTAATTTTTTATTTTTTATTTTATTTTTTATTTTATTTTTTATTTTATTTTTTATAATATTTTTTTATTATTTTATTTTTTATTATTTTATATTTTACCATTTTATTTTTATTATTTTATTTTTTATTATTTTATTTTTCAACATTTTATTTTTTATTATTTTATTTTTTATTATTTTATTTTTTATTATTTTAGTTTTTATTATTTTATTTTTTACCATTTTATTTTTTATTATTTTATTTGTATTATTTCAGTTTTTATTTTTTCATTTTTTATTTTTTCATTTTTTATTTTTTTATTTAAAAAAATTTAAAATATTTTTATTAAAAGTTTCCATTCTCTGTTTTTTCTGGCATATTGTGAATTGTGCTTATTTGTAATTATCTAATATTTATTTTTTTTTAAAGTTTTTGATATTTTTAAATATTAATGACAATTTTTGCTACTTTTTATATTTTTCTATTTATTTGCTCAATTTTTTATATGATATGTTATTCTGTTTTTATTGTTTTTTATGTTTTATTCTTGATTTATTTTTAAATTCTTTTTATCCTTTTTTTATTTTTCTATTCCTATTCTTATTTATTTTTTGTTTTTTTATTTAATTCTACCTATAATATATTTTGTTTTATTTTTCTTCTTTACATGTTTTCGTTGTGTTATGTATCTATTTGTATGCTTCTTGTTTTATGGTCTTATTTTCTGTTTCTTCTTATATTTTGTTGTTTTTTAATTAATTTTACAATATATTCTTTTTTTAAATTTATTTAAGTTTTTTATTATTTTTAAATTGCATTTATTATTTTGTTTTATTTTTATTTTTTTTTTTCTTTTTCCTATTCTTCTGTTTTTATTTTTATTTTCTTTTTCCTATTCTTCTGTTTTTATTGTTATTTTTCATGCTTATTTTTGCATTATTTTTGTATTGTTTTTCTTTTGCTTATTCTTTTATTTCTATTCTTTGTTTTTATTCTTACTTATTGCATTCTTTGTACTTTTTTATACAAAAGTATATGTTATATTCTTCTTTTTAGTTTTTTTTTTTTGTCTTTTTTTTATTTATATTTTTTATATTTTATAGTTTTTATTCTGATTGCTTTTGTTTTTTTTTGTTCGTTCTTATTTTTTATTCTTATTTCTTATTCATATATTTTATTTTTGTGTTATTTTTTATGTATGAAATTAATTTATTAAGTATTATTCATTTATTTAATTTATTTTATTTATTTTTTTAATTCTTTTGCAATATTTTTTATATTTCTTTATTTCTTTTTAAATGTTTTAACCTGCTTTTTATATTTTTCTTTCTGTTATCTTTTAACGTTCTTTTACTTTTATTTTTAAATATTTTTTATTCTTTTTTCATTCTATCTCCATGTTTTCCTTTTATTCTTCCGCTAGGCTTTTTATTCTTATTATAATGCTTTTTATCTCATGTATTTATCTTTTTTGCAGTGTTTTCCACTTTTTTTTTTTGACTAGCTTAAGGAGATAAGCTATAAATAATACGTAATTACGATACTCTTCATTTTAAAGGACCTTTGTGTCTATCCTGGGTTATTAGCCAAATAGACCGGAGAGGAATCGACATAGGCCCAGTTTAAATTGAAGCCGTTAACCCGTTTTTATGTATATCCTAAAAATATCAAAAGTAAAAAATTTTTTAAATATTTGCATTTCAATATTTAAATAAATAAATGATTTTACTTATTTCAATATAATATTCTTAACGAAAATTATTTATCTGCTTTATTTTATGTTTTAAGCAAATTTTGTTAGTTTGTAGTTGAATTCTTAAAATTCACAAGTGGTTCATAATAACAAATTCTTTAAAGTTCAATAAACAGGAATATTGCTTGGGTTGACAGTTTTAGGTATATTTTACACAATCACAAATAATTTTCGCTCACAACAATGAAGAAATCAAGAAAAGCAAAGAAACGATTAAGTTTCAAAGGATGATTTTTTTCAATGGATTGGACAGCACACGACAGCAGATGGTCTGCCACAAAAAATTTTAAAATTTCCAACGCTATATGTTGCTGTTGTGATTGTTTATTTGTTCATCAGTCTATCTATCTATCTATCTATCAATCAATCAATCAATCAGTTAGTTTAGTCATCACAAGTTGTGACAACAAAATGACAAAATATTCCGTCGTCGGTTAAGAAAACCGGATGAAATGTCATAAAATTGTCACTCAATAAAAAAGCAAGGTTGTTCTTAAATAGAATTTTGAGTAGAATAAACAGAAATATACATATAGGTGTATATACGAGTATATAATGTTTATGAAAAACAGTTTTTTTTAGGGATGAAAATGGAAAGGAGTCAAAATATAACATAATCAAGCTTCTTGAGGTTTTAAGAGAGGTAAGCTTAAAGTGAAACATCATTCAGTAATCATTGTGCATAATGATTAATATCACAGTGCAGGTGATCACACGTTTTTTTATTTTTGATACAAATTTGTATAAAATACAAAGTTTGTAACTTTGCTGCTATAATTCCTAAGTAGTTAACACATGTGTGAACTCAGGTCATTGACTTGCATGGTCAAAAAGTAAGGAGCCACAAATATTTAAACGCATTTATAAAGTCATAGTGCTAGAACTTAGAAATAAGCGATTGAAAGAATATCACTATTCGATGTACTTGTCACAGACATCTACGTTCCCATGAAACGCTTAAATTTTTAATAATTTCTGTCTGCATGAAAGCGTAGCGCGCGTTAATAGCTCAAAAATTTTGATCTACTCCCCTTTATCTGATCCAAATGAACACCCGCTCCCACTCCCACGGTCAAGACAATTTTAACGAGCTGCTTGTTAACAGTTCTTTCTATATTAAACGCTGTTAGCAACATGAAAATCCATAAAATTTTGGTATTTTTCTTAATTTTTTATTATGTTTACTTTCTCATTTAATTACAATGAAAACTAAACGAAGCTAAAGACCGCAATTTTTTAATGACTCACAGTCGTTAAAAAACATTTTTTTTATTACTCAGAAATTTAGACACAATCCTAGCACAAAAAAAAAAATAATCGCACATGATTTTTAAAACAAATTTTCGCATGAATTACAAGAAGAACAAGAAAACAAAACAATAACAACATATACAGACAAATACAGCATCAACAACCAACAAGACCTCATTCAAAACATTTGAATGAGATATAAAAAAAAACCGCCACAAATTTGATAAAAAAAATTATCGGTGGAAAATAAAGAAAATGTTGGCTAAAAATCCAAAACAAAAAAGCGTAAAGTACAAATATTAAATAATGCCATTATAAACAATAACAAAAACAACTAAAAAACCCAAACACATTGGAGCTGATGGAGATGATTGGCAGCAGTCAGGAACGGTAGCAGGGTATGTGTTCAAGCCAAAATATTATAAATGCATCTAAAAGATAATTCTAAATCAGTATGCATTAAAATCCTATTTCGATTAGTTTCCATAAAGAAACATTTTCAATAATTAATAGTTTTTATTTTTAATTTATCGATACATTTTCAAGAAGTTATCGATAAATTATATGCATTTATAACGTTTTACGAACTGTGAAATCGTCCAATGAGACAAAAGCGGAATTTATCGATAAATGTTCATAAAGTTATTGATAATTTTTATAAATGTTTTTACTTTTGACACAAAATTGAATTTATCGATGCATGTTTACGATGTTATCGATAAATTTTATTAATATTTACCGATTTTCAGAATGTGACGACCCCTGGAACAAAAGCAGAATTTATCGGTAATGGTCATGAAATTATCGATAGATAGTATTAATATTTTTAACGTTTTTTGACACTTGGGACAAAAATTTCAATTTATCGAAAATTTCATAAATGTTTTGATCTTTAGAACAAAATTTAATCCATCGGTGAATGATTATGACGTTATCGATAAATTTTATAAGTTTTTTAACGACTTTTGGGATATGTCGCCCCTGGAACAAAAATAGAGTTTATCGTTAACTGTCATTAAGTTATTGATAAATTGTAGTAATGTTTTGACCGTTTTTGTAGATTCGAGACCCTTGGGAGAAAAATCTGAATCTATCGTTTAATTTTATGAATTCGTTTCGAATGATTTTGGGGATTGTGGGCCTTCTCTGTGACAAAAATCTTTGATTATAAAGCAAAAGGCTCAACTGGGACCATCTTTGGAACTAGCGGGGTCAATAGCACTTTGGAATAAACTTCTGAATTTATCGATATTTTCATGAATTTATCGATAAATTTTTGAATTTTTTAAGTTTTTGCGAGTTGTAGAATCTCGGGGGAAAAATTTCGAATTTTATCAATAAATGTTCATGAAGTTATCGATAAATTAAATAAAGTTTATGAATGTTTTTGGAAACGTGTACGCTACGGGGGAAAAAAATTAGAATGTATCGGAAAACATTCATGCTTTTTTAAATAATTTAGGAAATTTAGGAACCCTTCGGTAAAATCCTGAATTAATATTTAAATGACGTTATAGATAAATTTTTGTGAATTTTTTTAGAGCTTTTGGAAACTTATGAACCCTGAGGCAAAAAAATCTTAGTTTATCGATGAATGTTTAATGAATTTGGTTTACACGTTAATCTTTGACTCTAAGGTAAAAGGTTCATTCAGACAATTTATAGAACTAGTTGGTTCATAGGACTCTGGGACAAACATCCGTATTAACTGATACATTTTTATGAAGATATCGATAAATTTGAAGAAATTTTGAGAAGATAATTGTAGAACCCTGGGAAAAATCCGAGATTTTTCGATAAATGGTCACGAAGTTATCGATATTCTTTGAATTTTTTAACACTTTTGGGAACTTAGGAATCCTTGATAAAACTCGAATTTATCGATAAATGTTCAAGAAGTTATCGATAATTTTTAAAAATTCGTTTTGAAAGTTTTTGGGAATAACCAACATTTGGACAAAAAAAAATTCGAATCTAAGGCAAAAGATACTTCTGAGATCACCTATGGAACTAATGGGGTCTTTGTTCATAAAGTTATCGAAAAATTTTAAATATATTTTACACTTTGAACATCATAAACCCCTATGGGGAAAAAACCTGAATATATCGATGAATGCTCATGAAGCTATCGATAAATTTTATGAATTTTTTTAACGCTTTTGGGAATTTTGACCCCAAAGACAAAATTATTTGATTCTAACGTAAGAGGTTCTAGTGACACGCTCTATGGCACTAGTGGAGTCATAGGGTTCTGGGGCAAACATATGCATTTATTGATAAATGTTTATGAAGATATCGATAAAATTTATGAATTTCTTTAAAATATTTTGAGAATTGTGGAACCTGGAGAAAATAATTCGAAATTAATCGATAAATTCTCACGAACTTCAAGAAGTTGTCGATAAATTTTAACATATTCAAGAAGTTATCGATAAAATATATGTATTTGCTTTGAACGTCTTTGGGAATTGTACACCTCTGGGACAAAAGTAGTTGATTTTAAGGCAAAAGGTTCTATTGAGACCATCTATGGAACTAGTGGCTATAAAGCTCTGAATCTATCGATAAATTTTCAGGAAGATATCGATAAAGTTCATATATTTTTTGACGCTTTCGGGAATTGTGGATTCCTGGTGAAAAAATCTGAAACTAATTGATAAATGTTCATAAACTATAGAAAAGTTTTATGAATTTTTTTAACGTCTTGAGAATTAAGGAATTCCGGGAAAAATATGAATATGAATATAAATTTTCATAAAGTTATCGATCATTTTTATACATGTTTAGGAAAACGTGAACCCTGGGGGGAAAGTATAAATTTTTCGATAAATTATGTAATTTTTTTAATTGAATTAATAAAATATTGAGAACTGAGGAACCCTTGCACAAAAATCTGAATTAATCGATACATTTTCAGGAAGCTATCGATAAATTTTATGAATTTTTTAATGTTTCTGGGTAATGAAGAAAACTGGGAAATTAACCTGAATTTATCGATACATATTCAAGAATTTATCGATAAATTTTATGAATTTTTTGCACGTTTTTGGAAATTGTGAACCCTGAGACAAAAGTAATTGATTCTAATGCAAAAGGTTCTACTAAGACCATCTATGGAACTAGTGGGTGGAGTCATAGGGATATGGGACAAACATATCAATTTATCGATAAATTTTCAGGAAGTTATCGTTAAGTTTCGTGTATTTTTTAAAGCTTATGGGTATTCTGGATACCTGGTGAAAATATCTGAATTTATTTACAAAAATCTGAATTAATCGACATATTCTATTGCAGCTATCGATAAATTTTATGAAATTTTTAAAGCTATTGAGTAATGAAGAACCCTGGGAAATAAACCTGAATTTATCGAAACATATTTATGAAGTTATTCAAAAATTTTATTACTTTGTTTTTATCCATTTTGGGAATTGTGAACCCTTGGGACAAAATGATTTCATTTTAATGCAAAAGGTTCTATCCATCTATGGAACTAGTGAAGTCATAGCGTTCATACGACGAGATATATGAGGTGTACCTCGACATCAACATGGTAAAGCGCATTAAATCGGGCGGCTTCGCTGGGTTTAGGTCATGACGAGCGGATGAAAAACGACGCTCCAGTCAGAAAATATTCGATTAGGTACCCGATGGCAGTCAACTCAGAAAAGAAAGCCCACATCTCCGTTGAAAGAACCAAGTGTTGGAGAACTTAACGACGTTTGATGTTTCCAAATGACACCACCCAATGTGTCATGGTGATTTATGGACGAGGCCATAAAATCAAAGGTTAGTCTAGTCAACTTTATGAAATTTTGCAAATTGCAAAAAAGTAAAAAACACCGTTTATTTTCGAAGTGCCTATAATTCCGCATTGGTTTTGCCGACAACGGTCTTAAATCGCTTACTAAGTAAGTGAACTGTAAATATCACAGAGGATCGCTGATGAGTTGGTGTTGTGGCCAACGAAGTTGCTGTCCATCCAACCCCTAACTTGCCTGGAGGGTGTAAATTATTTTCGGTGGCAAATGGGCGTATACCGCCTACTTAAATAAACGTTAATACAGGGTTATTAACATTGCAATGATGACTGACTGACAGACGCGGGCTATAAAATTTATTACATTTGCAATCCATGGCGTTGACCAGTCGTCTTGACCAGCCGGCAAAGCTGCACGTTGTTGTTATTGTTCATGGCTAATAGCTTAAGAAAAGAGCGTTGCACGAACAAACAATAAAAATAACAAAATTATATATGTAGCATGCGATACTGTAGTTTTCATTTAAATAAATATGTTTTGTCTGTCTGCCAAACTGTCTGTCGGCACGTCTACTGATACAACATGCCAAGTTTTGTAATTTTTTTTTCTTTTTCTTGATTTGGTTTTTTTTTTTGCTTACTTTCTGTTTTAATTTCATGTATTTTTAAAAACCGGCTAATTTTAGTTGAACGTACAGCGAGCGTAAAAAAAGAAGCTAATTCTGCATGAAACAGCAGCAATTGTTTTAAATTTATTTATTTTTTTTCTCTTCTCGCTTCAAATATAGTTCATTGAAAAGCAAAAAATTTATAGTTGTATGTTTAAGAATTTAAAACAATGTTATTCTTTGGGGAAAAAACTAAACAAACAACAAACATAGACTAGATACGGGGTTGAGTTTGTTTTTTACTTGTTGCATGTTTAGGTTAAAAGTTTGCAGTGAAAATGACAGCTTGTGTCAATGCGTTGACTTGTGATATCAGCAGCACATACACACGCACGCTCAGAGCAACTGTCAAATCTGTTGCCCATGTGTTGATCTTCTTGTCAGTTCATGATCTCATTGTCACTTTTTTTCTGTATGTAGTTTTTTGTCTTTGAATTTTTTTGTGGTTTTATTTTTAATGTTATATTTAGAGGAATAGATGGCATCAATTATAAAAATAACACCGTTACATGTTGAAATTGTGAAAGGCTGCAATTTCATATTTTTTTTTGTTTTTTAGCAATTAAGTTTAATTTAAGTAGAGTAAAACTGGAAAATTTCTCTTTGAGCCATAAAAGATTTATGGCTTATTTTTTGCTTAAAAATATATATTTAAGCAAAAGAAATTTGCAGATCTTGCAAAATCTGTAAAGAACAAATCTATTTATAAAGTAGTTTATAATTCCGTGCTAATTGGATCTAATTGCGTTATAGGTAAAGCGAAAAAATTTCATGATTTAAATAATTCACAAAAACTGTCAATATAGAGCATATGACTTTATAGAAAATTTTGTTAAAGTGTAAATTTTTAAGCACTTTGCCAAAGAAAATCTACTTTGCACACAATTACGTGCTACTTGGCTTCTAATTGCGTTCTACATTCAACTATAACGGCACATTCAACTTTATATCGGACAATAATCATACAAAATTTATTTTGAACTTTGATGGGTACGTTTTCTCAATGCTTTAATTGAGTACACTTCAAAAATTGCTTTCTACACGATTGTATCTTAAAGCAACACAAGCATATCTAATATCTCAAAACGAAAAAAAAATCAACTAAACAAAAATAAATAGAAACACTTCAAAATAAATAAGTTCTAAACTATTAGAAAAGGGAAGGAAAAAAAAAACTCAAGTGTGACAGGGGGAGGGGAATAGAGACGGGAGTTAAGGTTTTGTAGCGGTTAATAAACTAAAAACACAGCAAACACAACAAAATTATCAATGGTTTTTATTACCTATCGGAACAGAACCAGCGATAATTGAGCAAGCACATCGTATCGAAAACAACAGCAAAAAAAACAACAAAAACACAACAACAACAACTACAACAATAATAGAAAAATAACAACAAACATCAGATATAAAAAACACGAAAAAACCATAAATATGAATATGAAGGGTCATGTATTTCGAGTTTCAGAAAGGGCAGCCCTGGTATTTGACAGTTGCAAAATTTTCATGTCATTCAAACTGGTTTTTGTGTAGTAAAAGGTTGATTTTTGTTAAATGCTGATTTTTCGAAACAAATTTTCTTCAGCTATGAGGTCGATTTCGCGCTAGATGGATAGGTGAATAAGCAAAGTTGCCGTATATGGCACTCTGAAAATCCCCAAGCGATCGTGAATCGAAGTCATTGCATCTGCAAAAAGCGACTGTCTGGTGTGCATTATGGTCTGGTCATTATGTCATTGGTCCGTAGTTTTTTGAAAACGATCAAGGAACAATCTTTAGGGTCAATTCTGCGCACTTTGGCCTTATGTTAACCGATTTTTTTGGCCTGAAATTGAAGATATCAATCTGGACAATATGTGGTTTCAACAAGATGTGGAGCCACAAGCCACCCATCAGCACCAATTAGGGTTTTGTTGTAACAGAAATCTCCAGGAACGACTTTTTTCTAGATTTGGCGATGTCAATTGGCCTCCGAGAACGTACGATTTGACGCCTCTGTATATTTTTTTTGGAACTACGCAAAATATCGCGTTTACGTAAAAACATCTCAAACTCTTGAGCAATTAAAAACCAACCATTCGTCAAATCATGGCCGAGCGAGTGCCCGAGTTGTGCACAAAAATCATCGAAAAATACCTCAGAAAGATAGAGTCCTGAATAAAGTCCCGTGGAGAACATTTGAAAGAAATTGTATTCCATATAATGGCAAAGTCCAAACAAACCAAACATAATAACCAACTAAAAATTTTATCGTAATATGCATTTTTAGCGTGTTTTTTAAACTTTACTTTTCGAAGCAGAAAAAGGAAAACCCTGTAAGTAAAAAAATTTACTTGTTTAACTTTTTTGGAAACCTGCGCAGTTAAACGTAAAGTTGTCACATCAAAAAACTCACATTAAAAAAAAAACTACCACTTAAATGTACAAAATGTACGCAAGCGCAGCATAACGTCAAATTTGGTAGTTATACAGAAAATCATAAAAAAACTGTTGCTTCAAAAATGCAACCGCGTCAAAAGGCGACCAAAAAAGGGGCGTTATGAACAACGAACGATGCATTCACAGCTAAGCACAAGCAGCAGACACAAGCCCAAGCTTGACAAGCAGCAAACGCCTGTGCCAGACGAAACTACCCAGTCGGAACGGTTAACAGAGCAATAAAAATGTCATTAAAAAACAAAAACAAGGCTTTATTTCTTATTAAATGTAGGAAAGAGCAATATTAAATTTAATTTTATATTTCATTTTTCAATTAAAAGCAATTGTTTCTCTTCAGAATAACTTTAAAACGTCATAGGTTTGAATTATTCAGCAGTAAAACGTTTACAAGATTGTTCTATTGTAAATATTGTTCTAAAAAAACTGCGTAAATATTTTCTTAACCAACCAAGCAAAAAATTTATTCATTTAATATAAAAAAACACAACGCGAAAAATTTTTTTCTAGCTACAATGAAGTTTCGATTTTACTTCAGTTATGCCTTGACGCTTGATAAAACTCTTAACATGACTTTATCTCTTTTGAAATAACTCTTTCTCAACTCTTGACTTGGCTGTTGACTTAATTCTCAACTTGATTCCAGACTTGATTCTCGACTCAACTCTTCACCCCACTCGAATGGACTCTTGACATAATTCTTGACTTTATTCTAAACTTGATTCTTGACTTAACTCTTTACTTGACTCGTTACTTGCCTCTACTTGACTCTTTGCATGTTATTAATAAGCTCACAACATTACGATCCAGTTGATTTTATGTATGTATATAACTTTCAACTTGACATGACTTTTGACTTAACTTTCTACATGACTCTTGATGCGACACTTGACAAGACCCCTCACTTGATTCTTAAAATAGTTCTCAACTGAATTCTGTACTCAACTTAATTCTTTACTTGAGTCTTGAGATTGGTTTAACTTAACTTGATTCTTGACTTAACTCTTTACTTGGCTCTTTACTTGACACTTTACTTAACACTTTACGTGACCCTTTACTTGACTCTAGTTGACGCTTTGCATGATTTTAATAAACTCTCAACATGACGATCCTGATGATTTTTATATAGCTTTTAACTTAACGCATGACATGACTCTTGACCTAACTTTCCACGTGGCTCTTGATGCAACATATGACAAGATTCCTAACTTAACTATTTCTTAATAGTTCTCAACTCAACTTAACCCTTACATCACTCTTTACTTGACTATTTACATGACACTTTTCTTATCTCTTTACTTGACTCTTTACTTGACTCTTGACTTGACTCTTGACTTGACTCTTTACTTGACTCTTGACTTGACATTAGTTGACTCTTTGCGTGATTTTAATAAATTCTCAACTTGACGATGCAGTTAATTTGTATATAACTTTTCACTTGACATATGACTTGACTCTAGACCTAACTTTCTACATGACTCTTGATGAGACACATGAGAAGACTTCCTCACTTAACTCTTTATAGTTTTCAACTAAACTCTGTACTCAACTTAATTATTTACTTGCCTTGGCTGAAGATTGGTTTAACTTAACTCTTAATTTAACTCTCAGTTTAACTCTTAGAAATGTGATCATAGCCCTCAACTCTAAGCTTAACCTTATAGCCATATTTTGTAAAACGAACGCAGTCACTTGCGTTAAGATTTTCAGTCTGGCAATGCCTTTTTCATATGAAGTAAAACAAAGTCTCTTTCTCACTCAGAAATGTTCTACTAAAATATATTGCCAGATAAGAAAACCCGAAGTGACGTGATTGCGTGCGTTTTACAAAATATGGCCATTATTCTTTATTTGCCCCTTGTGAAAACGTTTGGTTAAATTTTTGACTCAGTTCTCCACATGATTATTTAACTCTTGATATGATTTTTTTATTTCACTTTTGACTCTTAACTTGATACTTGTGACTCTTCATTTGATTCTTAACTCTTAACTCTAGGCTTGACTCTCGACTTGATTATTGACTTAACTCTTGGCATGACTCTCGATTCGCTTCTTGACTTAACCCTTGACTTGACTCTTGACATGAATTTTGACCCGACTCTTGATATTAATCTTAGCCTGGTTCAATACTTAACTTTTGACTTAATTATTTGCCTTCCTCTTGAGATAACTCAAGACTTGTTTCTTAACTATTTATTTAACTCTTGATTCACATTTGACATGATCCTAGGTTTTATTCTTCAGTTAGCTCTCCACATAACTCTACTAAATTTTAAAATAATTTTTGACTTGTCTCTGAACATAACTCGTGATTCACTCTTAATATGACCATTGAATTTATTGAAAGTTTATTTTTAATTTGGGAGTAAATTCTAATTCCATTATTTTTCATTCCCAATGTTTTTATTAATTTTTTTTTTTAATTTATATTTTTATTTATTTTTGTATTTTTTTATTGATTTAATTATTTATTTATTTATTTGTGTATTTATTTATTTATTTATTTATTTATTTATTTGTGTATTTATTATTTATATAATTTTCGATTCATTAACTAATAATTAATAATTTTGTTTACATTTGTTTACTTATTTTTGATTTATAAATTTAAATTAATTTTTTGTTTTAAAATTTTTATATTTTATTTATTACTAACTGTTTTTTATTAATTTTGTATGTTTAATTATTTTTTAATAATTTTCGTATCTATTTATGTGTACTTTTGAGTTTATTTGTTTTTATTTTTATATTTATATGATTGAATTTTTTATAAAATTTTGTTTATATTTTTTATTTATATTTTTTATTTATTATATTCTTTTATAAGTTTTTGTATTTATTTTTGTGTTTATTTTTATGTTAAGGTGTAATTTATTTTTCAATTTCTTATTGATTTTATGCTTTATTTATATTTGAGTAGCTTTTGTTTAGATTTTTTATATATTTTGATATTTTTATTTTATATTTTATTTTATTTTATATTTTTTACCAGGAAATTTTTAGGTACTTTTCATCTATTGAATAATTATTCATTTAATTAAATTTTCTATTCTATTTTCTTTTCTTTATCAATTAAATTCTTATTTGCTTAAAAACTTCTGTTTTCTTTTTCTACATAAATAAAATTGTTTAATTGTTTATTTACATAATTTTAAGATAAATGTTAGTCATTTAAGAATATATCTAATGATTTTTTGCCTTTGATGTACTATAAAAAAAGTCTTAATGTACAATCCAAATTTTTTTTTTTAATAATAATAATAATAATAATAATAATAATAATATTAAATTAGTGAAATAAAGCTATATTTTTTAATTATATTTTATTTTTTGTTGTTTATTTATTTCTCTCTTTACATTTAAATTATTTTTTATATAGTTTGTTTATTAGTTTTTTTTATATTTTTTCTTATTTATTTATTATTTTTTTATGTTTTAGTATTATTTTTACTTATGCACATGTATTTTTTTATTTATTTATGGTTTTGTTTTTTGGATTGTTTTAATTTTTTTTTAATTTTTTGTTTTTATTCTTTTTTTATTTTGTTTTCATTTTTTACTTATTTTTTATTGTTTTATTTATTTATTTTTTTTATTTGTTTTATTTGTTTTATTTTTTTATTTGTTTTCTTTTTTACAATTATACTGTTTACTTACATTAATTTTTACAATTATTTTAATTTCACGATTTTTTTTACAATGCGATGATTTTAAATTTACAAAAATTTACAATAATTTACAGAAAATTGCAAATGTTTTTTAAATATCATATTTATTAATTCTTAATTCACTAATTTTGTTTACATACATTCATATTTTCATAACTTTGAAAATTTTTTCAATGTCAGATGTTTAAATCTCAAAATATCATCAAGTATTTCCTACTGGAATCAATCACAATGATGTCTGTTGTTGCTGCTTAAATTTCGGACATGACAAAAGTTGTTAAATATGATTGAAGATGACTCAAATGTGGCAATAATTTTAAGAGAATAGTTGAGAATTTATTTAATGAAAAACAAAAACAAAAAAAAAAAAAAAACAAATTCGCAAGTTTTTCAAAATGATTCTAGCAGAAAAAAATGTTGATCGTTTGCTTTAAAAAGAAAAGAGTTGAATAAGTTTGCCGATGGTTGATTGGTGTGAGTTTTATTGTTAAGTATAAGTAATGAGTAGAAATTCTTCAAAATTTTAATAGCATTAAGCAATTGTTTGAACATCTAAGGGTTTAACTTATGCAACCTTTTTTCAATATTGCTACAGCTGCTGTTGTTGCAACATGACGTGTATGTAACAAAAGCATGTGTGTATCGTGTTTGGGTGTAGTTAAGTGTATGTTACAAATTGATATAACAAACACACTCAGGCACAGATAAACACCAACACACTTGCACCGAAAACAGACGGAGAAAACACAAACAAACCGCAATGTTTTGTAATAGATAAAAAAAAAAATAAAACAAAAAACATATAAATAAATGTATTGTGGAAATATAATTGAAGTGTTGTTGATGTTTATAGTTGTGCTGTTGTAATGGATGATGTTGCTGTTAATGCAACGTCAACAGTTTAATGAACTTTACTCTTTGACAACAACAACAATAATAATAGAACTAATCATTACAATAAAAACATAAATATGACGAATATAACATTAATCATGATAATTGCTACATTTTCAACAAGATAACATACAACCGCTATGACCAGCAACATTCCAAACTGCAGCAAAGTTTAGAATTAGCAACTGTTGGTTGTTTATTGAAAGCAATGTGATGATATGTACGAGTGTTTAAATCCATGTGTTTCGTTGTTGTTGCTATCGTTGTTGTCGTTGGGTACATGTATAGCAACTGACACAATTCCATTGATTGACATTGTTGAACCGCAATCAAGATTGCACAGCAACAATTATGTAAAAAAAATTATTCAAATATTAGCAATTTTTTTGAGAAATTAGTTGAGTTTTTAGCTTATAAAGCAAACTTTCTACAAATTAAGTTATCAACAAAATGGTTCGTACGTCAGTCAGCAATGAATGTGGATGGAGAACGAATTTGAACATTTTTCAAGATAGTTGCTGCAACTTAATTCAACTTATTGGATTGTCGATTTCACTAGAAACGCGGTATGTTTATAAAATAATAAATTTTTATTTTAAGAAACAATTTTATAGAAACAATAATTATTATATAAACAATTTACAAGCCATGAGTTCACCCCGACAAGATATTTATAAATATTTATTATTATTGGGCGCGCAAGGTAAATTTTTAAAAATATGATTGTACATAATTCAATACATAAAAATTTTTTCATCAATTAATTTTAAACTTTGAACTAAGGATTTCAGTTGCTAAACCTATTCAGTAAAGTCTGCCTTGGTTCGCAATGGACTGATAGTGATTCTCTCCACAAACTATGCTCTACCACCAACTAAAACTTTTCAGTCACACGCTATAATATGTTCTTACAGTACATTCGGTTATCTACAGAAAGCTTAAATATTTTCCTAGTTTTTTTTTAATTTTTTTAATCTATAATTTGTTCATAATTTTTGTAAATATATTTTTATTTTTTATAATTTTTTTGTTTTTAAAATTATTATTTTTTGTATTTTTATTTTTTTTTTAAGTTTTTGTTTTTTATAATTTAATTTTTTTTTGTAATTTTTATATTTAAACATATTTATTTTATAATTTTAATTTTTTTTGTAATTTTTATTTTTTTTTAATTTTGGTGTTTTTCTTCGAGCACAAGGTAAAATGAAAAACAGAAAACTCTTTGTTTTTGCAGTTCTAGGTACTAAAATCAAATCAAATTATTTATAATTTTTATTTCTATTTTCTGCAATTAATTAAAATTAATGTAATTAATTAATTAATTAAATGTCATTTTTTTATCTATAATTTGTTCATACTTTTTTTAATAATTGTTTATTTTTTTATTATTTTTATTTTTTATAATTTTTATTTTTTTTTTGCATTTTTATGTTTTTTTTTAATTTTATGTTTTTTATTTTATTTTTCTTATAAATTTTATCTACAATTTGTTAATAATTTTTTTTTTGTATATTTTTATTTTTTATAATGTTTAGATTTTAAAATTTTTATTTTTTATAACTTTTATTTTTTATAATTTTGAGTTTTTTTATAATTTTAATTTTTCCCTCTTTTTTGTAATTTTATTATCTATAATTTGTTCATATTTTTTATATTTTTATTTTTTATAATTTCAATGTTTTTTTTAATGAAAATTTTTGTCTATAATTTGTTTATAATTTTTATTATTTTATAATTTTTATTTTTTATGATTTTAATTTTTATATAATTTTTATTTTTTTCAAATTTTATTTTTTTATAATTTTAATTGTTTTTTTTTTGTTGTAAATTTTTATCTATAATTTGTTGATATTTTTTATTTTTTAATAAATATTTTTCATAGTTTTTATTTTTTAATATTTTTTATTACTTATATTTTTTTTTTTAGTTTTGACATTTTTATAATTTTGTTTTTATAAAATAAATATTTTTTTTTTATTTTTTTCTATATTTTTTTCATATTTTTTTTATAATTTTTATATTTTTTATTATTTTTATTTTTTATAATTTTTATTTTTTATAATTTTTATTTGTTTATAATTTTTTTTTCAAATTTTTACTTTTTTAAAATTTTTATTTTTTATAACTTTCATTTTTTTGTAAAGTTTTTTACATATTTTTTTATTTATACAATGTTGTTTTTATTTGAATTTAATAATTAAAATTTAACTAAAAATATACATGTATTTATTCATCAAATAGTAAGTTTGAAACTTTTGTCCAAAAAAATATAAATTTTTTAATTTATATTTGATTTTTTATGTCTTATTTGCAGACATTAATTAATTTTGTTGCATTTTTTATTTATTTTTTTTAAATTGTTTGATGTTCAAATATTATTATTGATGTTTTATTTAGTTGTTACAATTATTTCTTTATTGTTAATTTATTTTTGATTATTTTTAATTTCCATGTTTTTAATTTTATTAAAAAAATTTTATTAGTTTTTTTTTAACTTAAAGAATTTTTAAATACATTTTTTTATTAAATTTAACTGATTTTTTGTTTATTTATTTTGAATTTTAATTCCAATTTTGTTAATTTTTTCTTAAATTTCTTATCTTCTATAATATTTATTTTTTATTTGATAAATTGAATTTATTTATTGGAAATACATAAATACTTATGTATTTTTATGTATATATTTTTGAATGAAAAATAAAATTCGACTCTATAATGTCGATATGATATATGCGTTTTAAGGACAGATTTAAGGACAGATTACAAATAAAAACTATCACGAATTCCACGAAAAAGTCAACCTCATAGGTCAAAAATCAAATTGTAAAGAGAGAAGAGAAACTATATACAATATATTCTATCGAATTCAGACAACACGTTTTAAGTTGAATTTTTCAAGATAACGGTAGTTATTCTGTGTTTTTTTTTACTTTCGCGTGGTGAATAAATTGAGCGAAAATTTTGCAGTTTTATTTTGATATTTGCCGTGATGGCGTGGGCTGTTTATTACAACAATAAAAAAAAAAAAATTATTGCTTCAAATTTTTTAATATTTTCCTAATAATCATACATATATATGAATAAATAATTATCAACGACATACCGTGGTAAGAGCAGTTAAATTAATTTAGAAAATATGTAGCAGGTGCGTGACAATATTGATATATGTTTCAATGCAGACTCTAATATAAGAAATTTTTTGCGGAAAATGCTGTTATGTGTGGATATTGAGATGGCAAAGCAGATTGAAAAACATTTTTTTTACTATTTCCATTGAAAAAAATTCCACGCGTTTCGCACATGTTACACTTTTTTCTATACAACAATGTAGTTTTTACACACTACGGGGTCGTTCATAAATTACGTTACCAATTTAAAGGGGAGGAGGGGCTTTAAAGTGTATTACGATTAGTAATGATACGGGGGGTCTCATATATAGCAAAGTGACCAAAAATAAAACAACTCGAAAAAATTGAAATAAATACACCCTTCATTTAAAAAAATTTCTATCCTTACATCTGCATTAGACGGTCAAACGTCTAAATTGACGGTTAACTATTGACAAGTGTCAATATGAGTTCTCATAAGTGAGTTTTATTTAATTTAACCCTTAAATGCCCAGTGTATCTTTTTGGATACAACCGAGAAAATAAGCTATTTATTTTAAAATATTGCAAAAATTAAAATGCTGGATATGTTTCATATATAAAACAAAAATTTAATTATTGGCATAACTTTGTTGGTTTGGGAAATATTGACCGTCAAATTAAAAAGTTTTTTCATTTTTACGGAAAGTTCGGTTTTTGACATGAAATATCTTTTTAACTATTAACAGTTTTAGAGTATCATTTAACAAACAAATTTAGAGTTATCATAAAAAGAATCGTTTTCCACGTTTTTGCCTTGAACTCCTACAACCAAGCTGATTGATGGTATACGTCAGAATGCCCACTGTATCTTTTTGGATACAACCATGTTTTCTTTAAACAAAAATTTTTTCCAAAAAAAAAATAAAAACGGGGTCGTGTTCGGGGGATCATTTAGCACAACATAATTTTAATGATATCAGTGTTGTTGGGCATTTAAGGGTAAAAATACATCGGAATATAAATTATTATTCAAATAAATCTTTTTTAAGGAATCATATTCACAAAAACACTGAACTAGGTGATGTACGGGTTCAGCCTTTACGGGTACTCTCTCAAAGGCCATGCGATTTTCTTTGCATAAGAAATGTGAATACACCTGAATAGGTCCACATGGAATCTGTTGAAGAACTTGAAGAGTCCCCAAAGTTCCAGCTCCTTCAGTTCCAGTGATTGAGAGCATCGACTTTTGGATCGAATAGAATAGAATAGTTTTTATCGATTAAAATATCTGATTTTCAAATTTTTTTCTTAAATGTATCTAGTCATGACATAAAAGAGATTAAAAAAAAGAAAATAAGAACTTTTTAATCATTTTGTTTTGTATTTAGTGAATATGGTCGAAGGCAACAGTAATTGAACGTACGGTGTAATTGTGCGTGACGAATGTAACATGTGCGTGACGGTGTTTAAAGTTGAAAAAATTGTTTTATAATTTTTTTTTTGAAATAATTTAACTACTAATATAATCTAGGATAACCTCTTATTTCTGTAAAAAAATATGAAAATTCTATATGAAGTCAATTCGCAGAAATTTCAGATAGAAGCTGACATCAAATTTTTAAGGGGAAAATTTTGTAGCACGTGCGTACGCTACATTTTGCTTAATATCACCGAAATTCATAAGTGGATTCATAGAACCTTTACACATTTTAAATAGACCGTAAAATTAATTGATAAAAAATTGCAAACCAGTTTTCGCAAAAATTTCTTCTTAAGTAAATCAGTTGCAATTAATCGCAAGCTGTAACAGTGCGTGACATGGAATTCATGCTATAAAAAAAAAAAAAAATATTTTTTATTTTTTTTATTTAGTTTTTTTTTACTATTAACATTTTAAAAAATAATGGTATGACAGTAAAGGTTCATTCTTGAAATGTATGACAAAAATAAAACCCAAATTAAAGACTTTTTTGGACGCGACAGAGCTGCTTACGCAACGATACTGAAAAATTGTTACATGGAATTATAACACTATATTTTTTTTTTTTTATTTTTATGTATGGCGCTAAGGTAAAAATTATTATACGTTAGTAAAGGCAGGTTCTAAGCCCTTCCGACAAAAATAGACAAAAAATTCAAGACGTCAAGAGGCCGAAAAGAGAGCCGCTTCAAGATTAGAAATGCAGTCATCATGCAACGACGTTGCTTGACTGTAGGTAGCGTGCTTGACTGCAACTCTAGAGGTCTTGGGTTCTAATCTCGGCCAGACTAGCCATTTTTAGTTGTCATTTATTTGTTGCTTCCACATTAATTTTGAAGACAATAGAGAGGAATGTTCCCTGTAATGACATAGTGTTTATAAAAAGAAATGAAGTCTCAAACGAAAGGGTATGCTTTTTACATTCTATGGGGAATATTTCCTGCTTATATCCGGGAATGTTTCCATTTCACAGAGGGTTATTTAACTTTACCCTGTATATTTATTTAATCAAGCGAGCCGGTTATTTTGATTAGCTGTCAAAAATGTTGATTTTTTTAAAAATCTCAAATTAATGTTTCGGCAGAAAATCGAAATATTTTTATTCGTTTAAATTTTTTTAACGTTTAAAAAAGCTTTTCGACTAGACATGATGGGAAGAGACACACACACAGACAGCAAGATCGTGGCGCTATTTTTAAGCAACAAATTTTATTTCATTCATTCTTTAATTGCAACCTACGCACATTTTTTTTCTCAATTCCGATTCCGGCTAAAGAACTCTTTACAACTGCAATAAAGAAGAAACATTTTTTTTTTTTGTTGAATTGAGATTTTAAATTTTTACATTTTTGTTTGCTTTTTGTTTGTTTTTGTGTTTTTTGTTTTTTGTTTCTTTGTGTTTTTATTTTTAAATCAAGCTTTCATTAACAACTCTTAAAAACATGTCAAGCAAAGTATTTTAATTGAAAACAAGCTTATTTGTTGTTGTTTGTTGTTGCCGCCGTTGTCAAATCGTCATAACTTATATATTGTCAACAATTAAAATATTTTAAATTTGTGTCAAATTAAATTACAAAACCGCATAAATTTAAAGTTAAACGTCTTTTTAAACAATGCGCTGCCACAAGCTGCGCTCTTAAACTGGATACGTTACGTTGTGTTTTCAATGTATTTGTTGTTATATGTACACGTCATGTTTGTGTGTGTGTTTTTTTTTTTTTTTTTTGTTAAATTTTGTTATTTGAACTAACTGACAGACAGAAAGCTTTTGCTTTTATTGCATTTCATCTTTTTAACCTTTTTGGCTTTGTTGGCTTTAAATGTTTTACTTTCAGTTTTTATTTGTTTAACATTCACTTTCGCGCTGCAATTCGACAGAGTTTGACATGCTGATTGGAGGGGGAAGAGGATGAAATTAATAATTAATAATTGTGTTTAATGTTTGGCGTAATTTATAGAAACTTATAGAAATGAAATTGAGAAATCTTTCAGATCATTTTGTCTCCCTACCAATTTGAGTGATTTCTTAAAAAATAAGTTGGCTTATCGTACCAAAGTAAATCTAAGGCTGAACATAGAGGACGTCCAAGGAAAACCACAAAAAAAACTGACCGATTAATTGCCATGGAAGCGAAAAAAATATCCTTTTGTATCTTAAAAAAAAATTCCTAATGCAGTCGCAGCCAACGTGAGTTCAAGTATAGTAAGAAGAAGGTTGGTAAAGAACAAGCTCCCATCAAGATCACCACGATAGAAAAAGTGGCCAAACATACTCTGGAGCGGCAAATGTAAGTTTCATTTATTCGGATCAGATAGCAATGTTAGACGGCCACCTAACACAGAATTTAATCCGAGATATACAAAAAAGACAGTTAAACATGGCGTCGAGAACATAACGGTTTGGGCATGTTTTTCATGGTACGGAGTAGGCCATCTCGTGGAAGGAATTATAACTAAAGAAAGCTATTTTAATATTTTGGATTCCTTTTGCTAGTGAAAATATGCCCATTATTTGGACCTATCAGCAGGATAATAATCCTAAACTCACGGTAATTCGGTTTCGAAATAAAAATGTTAAGCTATTGAATTGGCCGGATCAATCGTCGGACCTCAGTCCTATAGAAAACATTTGGAAACAAGTTCAAGACATTGTCGGTCCACAAAATTCTAGGAATAAGCAGGAGTTGTGGCAAAATATACAGGCAGCATGGAATTCTTTAAGTATTATTAAATGTCAGCAATTAGTAGACTCTATGCAAAAAAGGAGATACGTTAATATTAATATTAAATGTGCAAGAGTTTTTTAAAATCTTGATCCTAAAGCATTACCCCTTCATAATATAGCTTTATAATCTTTAGAAGCCAATTCAATGAAAACATTTTTTTCTTTTTGTCTAGTATGGCATCGGGACACAAATTGTAAGCCATTGTGACATTTCCGTTTTTTCATGAATAATTTCAAATTACACCAGCATACAAATAAAAAAAGTTTGAGCGCGAGAAGGCAGACACACATATTCTTATGTATTTTGACCCGATGAACACGAATCTAGCATCCATTTTGGCCAGTTGGCTCTTGGTTATCTTCAAAATATTTAAAATATTCCTATTTTACGGATATGTGGTAGACTTTTTGTTTGGAATGAGCGATTGTTTATTTTTTATCATTTTATGTTTTGTTAAAAAAATAATTTTATATTTTTTATGCATTTTGTATTTATATATTTTTTACTTTTTCATTTTGTTTTTATTTTTATCTTTATTTTTTAATTTTTACATTTTTACTTTTTTAGTTTTAATATTTTTTGTATTTTGTTCTGATTTTTTTAATTAGTATTTAATTTTTTACATTTGATCATTTTTAAGATTTGACATAATTGTTTTATTTTTATTTTAATTTTTTTTCAATTTTTTTATTTGATTTTTTTAATTATTTTTTTAATTTTTTTTTAAATTTTTCTTTTAAATTTTTTTTTTTAATTTTTTTTTAATTTATTTTTTAATTTATTTTTTAATTTTTTTTTAAATTTTTTTTTTAATTTTTTTTTAATATTTTTATTTTTTTTTTAATATTTTTATTTTTTTTTTGTAATTTTTTTTTTTAATAATATTTGTAATATTTTTATTTTATTTTCTATATGTTTTACGTTCCTATTCTTCCTTTTTATTTATTTTCTTACTTTTCGTTTTTATTTCTTATTTTAATTTATTCTTAATTTTAATAATTCATTATTTTTGTTGGTTTTTTATTTTTTTTTTATTTTGTTTTTTTTTTATTTTGTTTTTTTTTAATTTCGTTTTTTTTTATTTTGTTATTTTGTTTGAAATTTTTATTTTTCCTTTTTCTTAATCTTTTAAATTTTCTCTATTTTTCAAAATTTATTTTATTTTTTTTTAGTTTTTAATTTTTTTTTTAATTTCCATTTCTTTTACATATTTTATTTGTTTTATTTTATTCATTTGTTGTATTCTGTTAATTTGTTTTATTTCGTTTATTTGTTTTATATTTTTAAAATATTTTATAATTAATAATATTTCTAGTAATTTTCTCGACACTTGTTGAGGTCCAGCAAACCTTAGGAACTGAGTGCATCACAGTCAAAATCATGCAAGACTAATGATGAGTTGGTGTAGCGGCCAACGAAACAGTCTGTATAGTCCTCTGTATGATTTCCGTTCTATACAGAGCCGATGTTGTTGTTTTCTTCATTAACATACTTGCCCGAAAGCTCAACAATTAATTCTCTATATAATTGAATGAAAAGGTCGCATTAAATTTAATTAAAAAATTTTATTTTATATTTTTATTGTTCTGATTTTTTGTGAATTTTTGTTTTTTTTTTTTTTTGTAATTTTAGTTTTTTTTTTTGTAATTTTAGTTTTTTTTTTTACTTCTCACATTTCTTCTATGTTTTGTATTAAATTTTCTATATATTTCTTTAATTTTTAAAATATTTTTTAACATTTAATTTTTCATATTTTTTATATTTTTTTTTTTTTTTGTTTATTTTTATCTTATTTTTGTTTATTAAATTAATGTCGTCGTTAATTTTTTTTTTATTTTCATGTGGATTATGAGTTTCTAATTTTATTATACATTGTTTTTATTATGCATTTATTTTTTAATTTTTATTTTATGAAAATTTTACTTTTATTTTTGCTTATTTATGTTATTTTTTATTTTTATTTTATGAATCAATTTTTTTTTATTTTTTTTTATATTTTTTTTATTTTTTATATTTTTTTTTATTTTGTTTTATTTTTTTTATTTTTTTTTTATTTTTTTTTTATTTTTTTTTTATTTTTTTTATTTTTTTTATTTTTTTTTTATTTTTTTTTTTATTTTTTTTTTATTTTTTTTTTATTTTTTTTATTTTTTTTTATTTTTTATTTGATTTCTTATTATATTAAAATAATCTTCAATTTTTAAATTTCCTGAATTTATGCATCTTATTTTTTTTTTTTAATTATATTTAAAAATTGTTTTCATTTTATAATTTTTTTTTTAATTTCAAATTCTTTCTAATTTTAAATTTGGTTTGTTGTGCTAGTTACTTTTATTTGTTTTTGATAAATATTTTATTTTTATTGCTTTTGTTTTTGTATGATCAATTTTTCATTTTTTGTTTGTTTGCTCTTATTTTTAATTTTTTTTTTTTAAATTTGTCATATTTTCTATTTTGAATATTTTTTATTTTTTTTTTTTGTTTCATTCTTTTATTTGCATATAATATTTTGTTTATTTACTTCGTCATCTTCCTTTTTATCTATTTAATTATTGATTATTCATTGCTTTTTTATTTTATTTTTTACTAATTATTTTAATATTTTATGTGGTTTTTTGTATTTTTGGGCTCTAGGTCTAAAAAACAAAAAAAAAAAAACATAAAAAAAACCATACAAAATTAAAGTCGAAGAAAATAAACAATTAAATATTTTATTTTATTTTTTATTTTTTATTTTATTATAATATTTTAAGTATTTTTTTTTGTTTTTATTACTTATTTTTTTAATATTTATTTTTGTATTTTTTTGGTTCATTTTAAGTTAATTTTTTATTCAGATTTATTTTAATTTTTTTATATTTTTGTGAGTAAGAAACCACCATTTGTTTTGAATTAATTCGAGGGTCCAAATCACGAACCGGGTACTCGGATTTTCCGTCAGGATTTTTACAAAATCGGGATTCAAGGTAAAAAAATGTTAAAAACTGAAATATGCTTTAAGCATCGAAACTAAAGGTGTTTTGATTTTTTTTTTAACATAGGTGTTTTTATTGTATAAGCAAAATACTTTTTAAAAACTTCCACACCCCCACCCTTCCCCTTTTATGAGCCACTATTTTCAAGTTTTGAAAATGCTTTTTTCAACATTGCTATATCAATAAATCATTTAGAATAATTATCTTAAGAAATAAAAACTTTGGTGCATATGTATGTATGTCTATTATATAGCTATAGACATATTATATAGCTCGAAAAAATCCTGACGATCTAGAGAAACACTGAAAGTATAGATTCTGAAGCTCAAGCTTAGTTTAAAATTTAAAAAATAAATTATTTAGTTAAAGCTCAATTTTTGACCAGTTATGGCAATGTTGCAACTTGCTGACATTGCCTCATATTGAACAGCGCAACAACTTTTGGCTTTATTGCTTTGGTGGAGCTATACTTTTTGGTTGCTCGTCAACATCAATCAGAGCGCAAAAAGAAAAAAAAAAAAGAAAAAACAACAAATTTTTGAATTTGAAAAAAAAAACAACAAATTGTTACAAAATTCCGAAAAAATTCTATAACTGTAATAGAAGGAAACAAAAAAAAAAAACATCAACAATAAAATCGAAAGCACAGCGAGGAAAAAAATGTGAATGGTTTGCATCGAAGCACCCCAAGGCATCAACCACAACAAAAAAACACAATTGCAACAACAACAACACCAACTAGCTGAACTACAATTGAAACAATTTAAAATTTTGTAAATTGAATTTAAAATAAAAAAAAAACTCGAACTGAAAGCAGCAAAAAAAAATCATTAAACAACGATCAATGTTTGCAGTCGGAGCAAACGCCGGCGATTGTTGCTGTTGTAATCAACAGACTGACGCACGCACGCAGACATGCACAGCAACTTACCAAGTGTTTTTTTGTTGTTTTTGTTTAAGGGGGGCGTCAGTGTTGGGTAGTGGGTGCGGGCAGTGCTGGTTGCACATACATTGCATGCGCAACGCATGCGATCGTTTTTTTTTTTTTGTGTTTTCTCATTTTATGATGTTGCTTCTTTTAATTTTACTTTTATTGCCGCTACTATCGTCATTGTTGTAGTTGTTGTTGTTGTTGTTGTTGTTGTTGTTGTTGTTGTTGATTTGAGTACAGTGGCAGCAGCAACATTATGCTGATCACAGCTTTTAACCGAAATACATATAAAAAAAAATCAAGAAAAAAATTAATGTTAAGCTTTATTGTACAAAAATGAAAATTGATCACTTCCGGACCGAACCGATATGAAACATACCGAGAATCAAGAGCCAACTGTTGGATAAACCACACAAGTACATTTACAACTGATAACATGATGCAAGGAAGGATGGATGGACGATATAAATGGTTCTCCCCAGAGTGTTTACTGTTTCATACAGTTTTCATATTTAAGAGCAATGGTGCCCAGCCGGTGACTCAATTGGCTTAATGGGCTTTTTTTATTAAAAACATATCTACTGTCCTATCAATTTATTAATGATCTATGCAACATGCAACAACAACAAGCATATTAGCAAAAAAAAAACCGAAAACATACTTATTCAGTCAAGTTTGGCTTGGTTGGAAATGGGGTGACAAATTAGTAGGAAAGGAGGATAAATCCAATGAAACATGTCTAGGATGTCCTAGGCGTGGCGCAAAGCCGTAGAAACATGTGAATAACAATTTGAGGCAAGTGTTATGCCTTTACCTGGGACTATTACCAGGATTCGAACCTGGGACCCCTGGGGTGGTAGCCAAGCGAAATACCTAATCGACTACTCAGACCACCGAGTTCTAAGTTAAGCGGAGGCGGCTATTTGAAAGAGTATTGAGTTCCATACGTGATACCACCTCGATCAAAAGGGAATTTATTCAGGAAATTAAAAATACAAGCTTATACATCAAAATCAATATTGTCCCCTTCAAAGTACTCTCCATCGACTGCAACGCACTTATGCCAGCGATTGATACAATCCTCGAAACATTTTTTATATTCGGTTTGCGGTATGGCCACCAGAGCTATCTTCGATTTTTCCATGATCTTGGGTGCTGAACCGCGTTCGGCGGAGCGGTTTCTTGAGTTGACCGAATAGGAAAATGTTGCAGGGTGCCAAATCAGATCATTTCGGTGGTTGTTGAATGGTATTCCTTTTATTTTAAGATGACTGTGCGACGGTGCGTTATCGTGGTGCAAGATCCACGAGATTTTTGCCCACAAATCCGATCTTTTTTGGCGAATTGCTTCACGCAAACGTCTCATAACGCCCAAATAATACTCCTTGTTGACTATTTGGCCTTGTGGATGGAATTCATGATAAACAACACTGTTATAATCCATGAAAACTGTGAGCATCGCCTTCTTTTTCGACTTAAAACGACGTAGTTTTTTCGGTCGCGGCTCATTCGGTGCACGCCATTCACTCGTTTGATGTCTGGATTGCGTGTCATACTCATAAATCCACTTCTCATCTCCAGTAATGATCCGTTTTATAAATGTTGGGCCGGATTCGGCCTTGGAAATCATGTCTTTTGCGACGTCAATGCGGTCCATTTTTTGCATGAAATTAAGGTCTTTCGGTATCAGCTTTGCAGAAACACGTTTGAGGCCTAAATCATAAACCAAAATGTCTCGAACGGATACAAAAGCAATGCCCAACTCCTCTGCCATCTCTCTAATGGTCAATTTGCGGTCTACGGTCTTTGATTTTGTTGATGTTTTCGTCGGTTTTCGATGTCGATGGCCTGCCACTGCGTTCATCATCGTCATCATGATCGTGACCAGAGCACCTCACGGTGGTGATTCCGGGAACTTTTTGATCAAGATTTTTGAGGTGGTATGTCAGTAACTTTTTGAACAAGATGTTTTATTTTTCGGCTAAAAAGCGTTTTAGTTTCGATACATTTAGTCCAGAGTTTTTCCAATTTTTTTAATTCTTTTAAATAATAGGTTTTATCAAAGTTCTCAAAATAGGGGTTTGTTTCAGGGATAACCTCTTCCTTCGACCGAAATCTCTAACCGCCGAGCCATTTTTTCAGGATTCGATATAGGAAATAGTCACATTGATCTAAATCTGAAGAACAAGATGGATATGGTAGCAGTTTGTAGCCCACTTTATTGATTTTTGTCATGGCGTTATCGTGGTGAAAGGGCACTTTTTTTAATTTGCCAAAATCTGACTAACAGCTGTGAATAATATTCGCCTTTGATCGTTTTACATTTTTCAAGGTAATCGATGTGAATGACTCCGCATTCCTTCCAAAAAACTATTACCATGACGGTCGACAGAATGACCGAAAAACAATGGCCGACAGAACCATATTGGCCGTCCTTGATATACGTTCACCCGGATAAGTCCACTGCTTTGACTGCTGCTTGGTCTCTGATGTGTTTTAAGGTATCGAATTTTTGTCTACGGTTACGAAACGGCGCAAAAGCTCCTTCGGATTGCGGTTGAGCATCACCGAACACTTCTTTGAGGTGGTCACACGACTGCGCTTATGGTCGAGTGTGACTTGGGTGCTCGAGCAGCACCCATCGCGCTAATAGCTTTTTTATGTCCAAATATTTATGTAAAATATGATTTACCCGTTGAGATGCCTACAGACTCAGCCACCTTACGCACTTTCATTTTTCGATTGTCCAATATCATTCCATGGATTTTATCGAAGATTTCTGGAGCTTGACGTCCTCTTTTGTGCGTTCTCTCTTCTGAACGTTCAGTGTCACTTGTGCTGGTACGACCAAAACGGATTTCAGTAAACCATTGAAATTTATGCTCCAGGAAATGGTGATGGTTTTTTTACGCAAAAAATTATGTTTGATGAGTAAATTCATCTTTTCTCATTTTTGTCAAAATTCAAGAGGTTGTTTGCTTTCAATGGCTGTAAAACAGAGACCAAATGACGCAATTTACTGAAAATTTAACAGTAAAGGCCTTACCAAACCAGTCGAAACAAGACGATTGCAACTTGACGAACGTTTGCCATCGTTTCGTCTGTTTTGACATTTAACCCAAAATGAAACGAGTTCCTCCAATCGTCTGAAACAAGAAGAAGACTACTTTGTACTGCCGTTATTGACCAGTTGAGACGCTTAAAGTTCGGTTGTTACGGAACAGAACGTCTCGTCAAACTGTTTAGTTTAGTTTCGATAAGTTTACGTTTGTTAATTTTGGGCTACAACCTGGAAAGGCATTTAAGCGAACATTTTCGTCTGCACTCGTTACGGAGCAAATCTTCTATTTTGGTTAGGCCTTAAATTAAATTTACTTAAATGCAATTAAAATTACTACGCGGATAATTAAAGGTCAAGATGGTAGTTGACAGGATCAGTGTAGCATTTAAAGTTACTACGCGGGAAATTTAAGGTCAAGATGATAGTTGACACCATCAGGGTTGCATTTAAAGTTACTACACTGAAAATTCAAAAAGACTTCTCAAATTTCTCTCGTAATCTCCATGTGTCTACTTTATTATCTAATAGAAACTTATGGGACACCTAAGCAATTTTTCGCTTTATTCAAAAAACAAATCCTACATCTCTTGTTAATACACCTTTGGGAATGCACAATTATATCAGAAATCTTAATTGATCCTTAGAAACTAAAAGCAGTTTTTAAATAAACAGGGAAAAACCCTTTCAGAAAATCAATATCAAATTGCAGATAAATTTTTTTGAAATTTCACTTTCGTTGGATGCCCCAAAAAAATTGAATGAGAAGTTATAACTCGTAACCCACACATAAAATCAAATAAAAACGCTAATTTTCAAATTAAGTTTTAACGATCTCAAAAGTGGCCATAAAGCCCAATTATAACCGTTTCAAATAGTTCGTTAAAATATCGATACGACGTTAATGGCATTTTCGAAATTACTGTTACTATACACAAAGCAAAGTATGCTGCGGCGATAGATATAACGACCGAGTTAAGCGTTAGGTTTATAATTTTCTCTGTTTTGAATTTTTGCGCGATCTCGTTTGCGTTTTAGATTAAATTTTAGGCACCATGATGAACTGGATAGTACATTCGATCAATTCTTTGAGTTTAGCAGCGAGTGAAAAAAGTGAAAGTTATGCAATGGAACCAAATAAGCAACAATACTTTTCGAGGAAATACTTAAAAAAATTGCAATATTTATTTATATGTAAATAAATGTACAGTATCGGACAAAATATTTGCAACTTTGAAACATTTTTAAAAAAATCATCAAAATATATAAATATTTTTGAAAAATAGTGTTTATTTGATTTAAAAAGTAACAAACGTGTTTTAATACTTTATAGAACTAAGGTATTTAACATGAAATATTCTTTAAAAAAAACAAAACTTTACTCATATCAAATCTATAGATCAAACATGCCCACGTAGTGGCCCGTATGGCCCGCGTGGCCTTACATACAAATTTTTTTCTATCTTAGTTTTGTCTTTCCGATGAGCCAAAATCAAAGCATTGCCTGCAAAAAACAACAACACAAACAACACTCGTTCAGTGTTCAGCACATTTTCTAGAGAACTTTACAAAAACAAATGCATGCAAAGCCAAAATAAAAAAAAGCGCACTCGATGATGTCGATGCTGAAGCTGATTCTCCCGTTACTTGTGTGTCGAGTAATTTTTCATGACATGTGATTTTATTGTATCGTACTTGTTTTTTTTTGTTTGATTTTTTACCAAACGCAACGATGAGCAACATTTTGCGTTTTTGTTTTTTTAAGCATTGGCCCGCGCTTAAAATTTCTTGGGACCCACTGCTATAGATGGACAAGACAAAACATTTGGAACTAATTCATTTAAGCAAAAATATTAAATTTTTATTAATATTTTTTAGCGAATCCATTATTTGCCTTAACTTCCCTGCAGCGAAGTGGCATTAGGCTACTTAAGTTGTGAATCATATCGCTTCAACTTTTACTAGCTCCCAAAGGTTCTCAATGTGGTTAAGGTCTGGGGATTGCGCGGGCCACTCAACAATATTAAACCTATTATCGCGTAAATCAAGTTTTACAAGCTTAGGCGTGTGTTTTGGATCATTGTCTTGCTGGAACGTCCATCACGGTCTCCAATATACTTTTGTATACATGGTGATCCATAATGCCGTCAATGCGGTAAATAGGGCCTACTTCTGCATTCGAAAAACATCCCCAGACAATAACATGTCCACCACCATGGTTGACAATTTTGACACAGTACGATACTTGAAGACGTTTTCCTCTGGGTCGCCTCACCCTAGTCATACCATCACTGCCAATCAAATTGAATTTCAATTCATCCAAAAAGTGGACCGATTGTTCAACTGACTAATTGAGGTACCTTTTTGCAAATTGAACACATTTTCCTTGGTTCCGCTTTGAAATCAAAGGTTTTCTGGCTGGGCGACAAGAATGTAAGCCAGCATCATCCAGGCGACGACACACAGGTCTTGAAGAAATTTCGACAAGTTGCGGAACAGATGCAAAAGGTTTTTTCTTCACATGTCTCACTAGTAAGTTGTCAACTCTTCGGGTCGTTTTACGTGGGCTACTTCCATGGTGCTCCACATAAAGTTTTTTTAGTTTTACGGTATCGAGATATAATTCGCGAAATTGACTACTTATGCACTTTATACTTTTCTGAAATGTCTTTTTAGGAAAGTCCGCTACACAGAAAATAAAAGAATTGATTTATTACCTAAACTAGTTTAGCTAATGTGAAAGTTTCTATTTCACCTAATCTTTTCAACAACTTTTCTACTTACACAGTTAATTTAACAATCATGCATTAGGTAATTCACCTAATTACAATTAGTTAATTCAACTAAAATTTTGCTTATTAAATCATCTAATTCTTCTAGTTATTTTACCAAATGCAAGTTGTCGATTTGTTCGTACACTAGGGAAATAACGCATATTAGCATTATCCACGCCTCAGTATAAATTTTATATAAATATTTACGTGGATAAATCAAATGCTTTCCTTACAACTTGTTTTTTTCCCGTATTTGAATTTTATAGGAGCACAGCGCTCTCCTATAAAAAACATAAATAAAAACAAAGTGAGAAAATTTTACAAAAATTAAAGTCTAACGCGAGAATTGAACTCGGGCCGCTTGCGTTATAGTCAAACGCTTTACCGCTGTGCTGTTACGCCGTTTGATAACTTGTGAACAAAATGTATATACAAATATGAGGTCCACAACTCTGAAATTATGGGCATCTACAGCAATTTGATTAATTGGTATGTAGCGTAAATTCCTGTATTGGAAATTTAGCTCAATAGATAAGGCGTTGGTTGTTGAAATCTGGAGATCACAGGTTCGAATCTCAGCGGTGGCAAAGAAATTTTTCAGTAATTTATATAATGTATATAATATATCTCTCTCATTCTATCTACTATAAAACAAATCTTTCTTCTCTATCATGTGACGAAATGAAGTAAAGTCACTTAAGGAAAGTTTCACTTCAAAATAGAAATTGCAAAACAAAGTTAAACTACCCAATATAATTGCATATAATTAACATTTAGAAATTGGTAGCGCACCTAATCAAATTCGTTGACTGAAAATCACCGGATTACTTTAGCTGAATTGACTACATTTTTAGGTAAAAGTTCTACTCTTTTTTTTCTGTGTATTAAAAACGTCAATTATATTCTGCATATTTATTAATTATTAGAGAACGAACAGAACCAAAGCGGCTCTCGTTTGTCGCGTGCGCTGTGCAACAAAATACATGAAAATATATGCAGCCTTCAAAAGTTAAATGGTCGTAAGCATGGTATAATTAATCAGGTAGGTGTGACAGTTTTCCAGCGAACATGAATTGTCAAAAATCATACAAGACAAAGCAAACAAAAAAAAAAAAAAACAGACGAGTTTGACAATCCATGAACGATGTCGTGAGAAAATAGCCTGTTGTCAAACCTACCTGTATAATTCTACCATGGTCGTAAGAATCCCCAACGGAAAAACTCCAGAATAGAATAAGAGCCCGAACAGAACCAAAGCGGCTGTCGGTTGTCGGATGCGCTGTGCAACAAAATACATGAAAATATATGCACCCGCCAAAAATTAAATGGCCGTAGAAATCCGCGACGGAAAAACGCCAGAATCAATTCTATTTTTTCTCCGACGGCTGGCGGATCTCTCTTTGAGTGGCGTAAGTGTTGCCATATTTTAGCTAAGAAAAGGCTATGTTCAGTGCTATTAGAAGCTGACGCTTCGTTTTGTGTGTGTGTGTTGCATTTGTACCATTTACACACCGGAAAGCAATGCTGATCCGACACTCGAAAACCACTCCTATTCTGGACGCGTTCTCAGCGAATTTCTCTAAAAGAGAATCGGCAACCGACAGCCGCTTTGGTTCTGTTCGGGCTCTTATTCTGCATAATTAGAGCCGAACAGAATCAAAAATCGTTGCGACCGACGATTCTCTCTGGTCGTCAATCGCAGAGAACACGTCCAGAATGAAACGATTGCGACTGATGATTCTGGGTTGCTTTTATTTAGTATTTTTTTATTTATTTTTTCTATTTCATTTTAATCTATTGTTCTCTTCAATTGTGTGAATACAACACACATAAAGAAGAAACGTCAAGACATAATATCAACTAAGGAAATGGCTTTGGGACATATCCCATTTCTAGGAAAAATATGTCAACATTAATAGTACTCAGAAAGAAAATTGTCGGTCGCAAGCAGCGTTGCCATTGTGACGTTTAATACGTCATTTTGACGTATATTAAGCTCTAATAAAGATTGACGTATTTTGAGGCATAATTGACGTATTTCATAGACACAATCGTTTTTATTATATCAAAAAGTCTTAAAGGTAGAATGTGAACGTGTGAACATTGATGTATGATAAGGAACACTCCTTGCATAGTATACATGCAACACTGCCTACATAAGTGATAATGTTATCGACTTTATTGTCATCGCAAGTGTTTGTTAGCGGCGTGATATTTTTAATGTATTCACCGAGCATGCAGCTTGCAGCTAAATAAAACAATTGGAGCGCTATTTTCAGCTTCAATATTTAACTGACGTTTTTTTATTGAAATGACATATTTTAAATCTGAAAATGACGATTTTGAATCACAGTTTTCTGGCAACACTGGTCGCAAGAGAAAAATAAAATAGATTCTAATTGTGCGATATATCGTTGCGGCTCCCAACTTGCGATTTCATTCTGGACGCGTTCATACATTTTCATGCATTCTATTGCTTTGCGATGTCGTCAATCGCAAAGATTTTTCATTCTGTTCGGGCTCTAACTGTTGGATTAACGATTTTTTTTTGTTGTTGCATATGAGTTGCAAATGTTTTGTCTCGTTCAGAATTTCATGAGATTAGAACTTTAAGACAAGATCTTGCAATTTAAGAGAGAGGCACGAAATATGTAAACGCTTGATGGTTTATTATGAAAAGTATTTTACATTTTTATAAAAATTCTTATTTTCGTAACGAGTTGCAAATGTTTTGTCCGATACTGTATGTTGTTCGATACAAATTTCAAAATTTGTAAAACATCTTGAAAATCAGTAAAAAACGTAGTCTTAAATCTAGCTCCCCCCTTAATTTGCTGCTGCCGAGAAACAATCGAACAAACTAGCCCTAAAAGCTTTCCAAGAATTGCCTAACGTTGGGCTCGCCTGACTTGGAATCAGCTTAGCTTCTGAACAACATTCATCAGCTTAAAAATATGTCAGTGCATTCTATAGCTGCTGTTTGACTGATAGTAAGTTTGACTGTCTGACAGTGCGTCCATTTGTCTGCCTAAATTTCGTAAAGCTTTTGGTAGCTTAGGCTTTAATCGAGCTGTTCAATATTTACAAGTACTTGACAAATATCTGTTGTCCACATTGCGTTCTTTTTATTGTTCTTGTTGTTGTTGCTGCATAGCTGATAGCTGTATTGCTGCAGTTTGTATCTGTTTTCGTTCGTTGTTGTTTTTTCTGTATTTTTTCATTCTTAAGCCAGTATCACTGCCAAACCGGATCTTGTTAACTAGTAGCTGGCTTTGCATGCTGCATGCATTTATTTATATCTATTTATATATATATACATGCATATATAAAAAGAATCATATTTACTTTATCTTTACATAAAGATTTGTTTTCTTATTTCAGTTTTTTTTTTTTTTTTTAATTTAAATGCTGTGATCAGAGTCAACGTGAACTCACGCTTGCGCTAACAAGTTGCTGACATACTTTTTTGCGCTTCTAACAAGTATGAGTTTGAGATTTGTTTGTTACTCTTTTGTATATATTTAAGGAGTGTTCTTTCGTTCGTTCGTTCGTTGGTTTGTTTGTTTGTTCGATCGATCGATGAAGTCGGCGACGAGTGGTAGGCGGTATGTATTTGCCCCAATTGGATCTTAATTTGGGTTTAACATTGCATTTTATGCTTGAATGAGGTTAAATGTATTTGAGAATATTTAAAGAGTGTATTTTTGACACGCTTTAAGCTGCACAACTTTCTCAAGCTTCTTCAAGTGCAAGTAAGTTGTAGTTGTGTGGGCTTAATTGAATTCTTTCCAGTTGGTTTTCTGGGTCATTGTTGGATTTGAGTTCTCTTATGTAGCAGGCAGGCTATGGTATGGAATACTTTGTATAATATCCGGATATACTGAAATCCTGACACTTTTTTCAGCGCTACAGATACAAGTTACTGCATCGGATTTGCTGCCTTTTTATTTGGCTGTTGTAGTTGGAATAGAGATGGGTGAAATAAATTTCGTAGATTTTGAGATCACTTTGATTTTAGACGTCTATGAAATTGTTTTACTGTGTATGTTTTTAGAATTCAAAACAAACACATTTTAAGAGCTTTTTAAGAGAGAACTTCTCTCTTAAAAAATCAATATTTTTTAATAAACACCCTAAAAAGTTGATAGCTTTATATAAGCTAATCCGATGGGACGAATTCACGAAGAATTTTAGAGCCTCAAAAAAGATCCATATAGATTTTAGAAACTGGCGCCTAAAACTTTTCAGAGCTTTTTGCATTTCAATTATGTTAAAGAAGTAAGAATTTATAAAATGGAAGATGAATAAAAAATGCTTTGTTTATAGTAATTTGGTTGTAGATTTCTTCTATTTACTTTAACACTTTATCATGTTTATTCATGTTAGTTTTTATATAATAAATTTTTATTTTTTAAATTAATTTCTTCATTTTTTTACAATAACTTTTTAACAAAAAATCATTATACTTTTGTTTTATTTTTAAAAATTTTTGTTAGTTTATTTTATTTTTTATTCTTTTATTTTTTTTTTAATTTTTGTTTATTCTTTTTTTAATTTTTTTATAATTATTTTTATATTTTTTTTTTTTATTTTTTTATTTTTTTTTTATTTTTTTATTTTTTTTTTATTTTTTTATTTTTTATTTTTTTATTTTTTTATTTTTTTCTTCCTCTTTTTCCTTTTTATATTTTTATTCTTATAATTTTACATTTGTACATTTATATTTTTTTATATTTTGAACATATTTACTTTTTAATGCTCAAATATATTTATTTTCTATATTTAAAATATATTTTTGTATTTTTGTTTATTTATATTTTAATACTTATGTTTTCATAGTTTAGTTTTCTTTTATTTTTTTTTATATTTTTATTTTTATATGTTTGTGTCTTTATATGTACGTGAATTTTTTTGATATTATCAATTTTTTTTTTCATATATGGAAAATTTTTCTCTATATGTCTTCGATTTACTTTTTAATTAACATTTTACGTCAATAAATAAACATTAATTTATTTTTTTTTATTAAATTTTTTTTATGTTTTGAAATTTTTATATTTTAAAGTTTTCTTATTTTCTTTTTATTTTCTGATTTTTATTTTCTTATATTTTTTATTCCTAGTTTTTTTTTAAGTTTTTATAATTTATTTTATTATTTTTTATATTTGATATAATATAAATATATAATATAAATATAAATAATGTTATATTTTGATATTTTAAATTTTTTTATTTTTATAAATTTATATTTTCAAATTTATATATTTTTATATATTATGTCTTTATATTTTTATATCTTTATATTTTTATATTTTTATACTTTTAATATTTTATATTTTTAAAGTTTTAAATTTTTATATTTTTTATATTTTGTATTTTTTATATTTTTATATTTGTTATATTTTTTAAATTTTTTATATTTTTATATTTTTAGATTTTATATATTTTGTACATTTTGTATATTTTTTATATTTTGTATATTTTTTAAATTTTTTATATTCTTATTATTATTGTTTTTTGTTAGTTTAGGTTTTTAATATTTCATAAAAACCTAAATAATTTAATAATTTTATAATAATTTAAAATTTGTGTGTATATATTAAATATTCCTTCTTTTTTAATGTTTACTAGTTTTATAAAGGATGTTTTTTAATTCGTTGTAGAATTTATTTTTGAAATAAAATACATTAAAATTAACCAAATAAGTAATGTTTCGGCTTCATTTTAAAGTTTGTAATTTTTTAAAAAATATTATTAAATTTTGCGGCGTGGCAATATTATTAAATTGAATATGAGATCAATGTGGAAAGATTCATTAAATTAATTACTTGTTAATTAAGATCCATGATTTTGATGAAAAATAATTAAGATTCATGAAGCTAATTACTTCATAAAAGTCGTCGTTTCATTAAACTCTTTCGATGAATATCCAAAATATTTCATTGTAGGAGCAGAAAACGTAGGCTCCAAGCAGATGCAAAATATCCGTACTTCACTGCGTGAATTGTGTGTAGTCCATATAGGCAAGAACAACATCATGCGCAAGGTATCCGCGGGCATTTGGAAAACAACACTCAGCTTGAAAAACTGTTGTCTCAATTCAAGGGTAATGTTTCTTTCATGTTTTCCAAGGGTGATGTGGCCGAGGTACGCGACAAGCTTCTGGAATCGAAAATGCGTCCTGTGTTCATTGTGCAATTGCTTCATTGCCAGTTATTATTTAAACCAAAAAGAGCAACACTAAGGCGGAAATATACCTCTCATGTATAATTCATGTATTAATTGGTATTTGGATTAACTGGTATATTTTTAATCAAAATCGCATTTAAAATTCCGCAAGAAGCAGAAACCACTTATGAATTTAATAAATAAGGAAACGTCCAGAAGAAGCGTTCAATATTGAAATGACAGATTCTAATCTCTGGACAGTTCAAATTTGTGAGAGTTCTAATTTGTAAGAGTCTCCTGTAGACATTCTATTAATTTCAAAATGATAGTTTTCAAAACATGGTAAAAAAATTCACTCTGACGTCTGAGTTAGAAGCATATAAAAACAACCTGGCCAGAGATAATAAAAGTTATGGCGCTAGTTCAGATATTAGCGAATAAATAGCATAGATCAACAAAGCTAAGCTGTTTTGATAGAAACCTGCATGAAACTCTCTAAAATCGTTGATATAAGTTAACAACCTGTAATTTTCCAGGAAATAACATCTTCAATTATTGAGTAAAATAATGTTACTATTTTATAGCAAACGGATTTACCCAATTTTCTGATGCTTTGTTTGCTCGAGGCAAAGCAAATTAATTGAGAGAAAACTTGGCGCAAAAGCGGATCAACAGGTTTTGGCGCAGTAGCGGCAACAAAAATAACAATAACAAGAATAACAAGAACAACAACGACATCAAGTGTGTGCTGAATACATAGCTAGACTACAAACTATGATTTAGCCATTAACCAGTTCAACACAGCAGTGTAGAAAACTAGTTGCTGGTCCCTAATGTGGCCGTCAGAAAAGCCAGGAAGTTCGCCACTAAAGAAATGACTTCCTTTGACTTTAAAAACATGTTTACTATGAAACACTTACCTATGCAAACGCTCCGACTGCTCAGCTTCCTGCTCCACTTCGTTGATAGCAAACAGCTCCTGCTCGCCTAAGCGTCCAAATATGCCATTAGGTATCTTGCGCAAAAACTTCTTGAGCACGCTGGCAATCGTATAGACCGAATAATTGTCCACATTGACAAGGCGACCAGCCTGCAGGAAATGTATAAGTTTCTTCATGGCGCCCTGATGACCAGGAGCGCGAAAGACATCGCGTCGATTTGGCGATTCTTTGTTGAGCTTTAGTATGAGAACCAGCAATGGTCCGGGAATGTTATCGTTGCACTTGCACACCTCCTCCAGTGGCACACCGAATTTTACCTTCTCCAGGCGATATGGATAAGTGGTGCCGGCAGGTCCAGGATGGCCACAGGAGGTTACAGCGCTGCCAAAGTCAGCGGCGCGGCGATGAACCCGTTCGGCCCAGCTGGACATTGTGTGTGTGTGTAAGCGGTGGGGGTAGTTGCACGCCTTTGTATAATTTGTGTGTGTGTTTGTGTCAGTAAATCTGGGTGTGTTGTGAATTGTTTAAAAATTATGGAAAACTTGCGTCCCTGATAGGACGCTGGACAATAGAGTTGGAAAAATAAAACAAAATCTTCACAGCTTTTTGGTTATATTTCTGGTTATTTTTCACTTTCTCATTTCTTTTTGTTAATTTTTTCCAGTATTTTGTTCATCACTCAAGTTTTGTTGCTTTTTTCGCGGAATGCTTTTTTTTTAAATACACATTTTTCTTCAGTTGCTTTTTCTTGGAATTCTATTTATTCTTTTGTTTTGTAATATTTTGTTTAATTTTTATATATTTTTCTCCTGTTTTATTAATAAAAATTTCCACGTCTACTTTGTAGTTGCCTGCGTATGCATGTGTTGATTTATTTTTTATTTTTTAATTCCTGTTTTACAAACTTATAAATAATTTCAATTGCATTAAATTAACTAACGAATGCACGCGCAACATAAAACTAAAAGCAAAACTTAACTAAAGATTAAATCATTTAATTAAAATTGTATCGCTCGAAAATTCACTGTTGGAGCTCCTCCTTAAATTTCATTTTGCAGCCATTTATTGAATGATTTTTACGCACATTTTCTGCACTTGCATGCATTTTCTGCATTTCACTTCACGCTCTTCGGATGTAACTTTATTTTTCTTTCGTTTTTCCTTCATTTAATTCAACTTTTAGCACTGCATTAATTAACAACATTTAATTTAAATCTTTTTCAGTGTTTTTTTTTCTTGGTTTAACTTGAGCTCTTTTTTCTTCCTTTTCGTTTCGACATTTGCTGCGGCTGCGACTACTATTCAACAACGACGACGACGGCGACTACTTATTTTGCCGTTGTGTACACGAGAAATGAAAGCACAAAGCAAACTGAGCGAACGGCCAACTTTTGCAGTAAGCAGCACAGCAAGCGAACAGAGCTAAGAGTCAGGGATGCACAGCAAGAGGGTATTTAATAAACTTGAAGAACAGCCGTATTTATTAAAATATCTTATAATTGCTTTAAAACATTCAGTAGTTTTAAAGCTCTCTAATGTTAAAAAGTTTTTTAAAATTTTGTTATTCATAAAAATGTTTTAGCTGCTTTGTAGTTAAAATAGGAACACTTTCGATTTAAAGTGGAAAGAGTGTCAATAATGTTTGTGTATTAGATAAATTCAATAATCGTAATTTTATTATATCTTTTTGTAAATATTTTGAAATGTGACAAATTTTCTTATTTTTATTTGCTTTTTCTTAGAATTTTTTATATATTTTTACATTTTTTGACATATTTTCCAGTGTTTGAAATATTTTTAATTATTTTTCACAATATTCAAATGAAAGTAAATTAATTTAAAAATGCTTTATGGGGCTCATATAACTTTTCAGCCATTTTTAAAAATTGTTTAATTTCTAAAAAAATATTTTCAAGAATTTTTTGACATTTTCTTTGTTTTTGATATTTTTTGAAATAATTTGACAGTTCAAAAAAATTTGACAAATTTGTGCTGAGAAAAGAACCAAAAAAAATTTTGAAATGCTTTATCGAGGGTTTATTGAAGGTTTCAACCATTTTTAAAATTTGAGAAAAATATTATTTATAAACGTTCAATAGCTTTAAAAATCTCTTTTAAATGCTTCATAAATGAGAGAATTTTAAAAATGGTTGAAAACTTCAATAAACCCTTGATAAAGCATTGTTTAATTTTTTTATTCTCATCTGAGCACAAATTTTGTTAAAACTATATCAAATTATTTCAAAATATATCAAAAACAAATAAAATGTCAAAAAATGCTTGAACATATTTGTTTATAGTTGAGAAGATTTTTAAAAATTTCTGAAACGTAATATTAACCATGGTAGAATATATATAAGGTGTTCTCATCCGGAATATCAGAAAAAAATAGGCTGCCTTATTTTGACATTTTTATACAAAACGTTTATATGAAACCCTTCAGATTGTCAAAATAAGGCAGTGTGCCAAAAAATATATTGAAAAATATAATGAGATAAGAACACCTTATAATTATTCCACCATGATATAAACTCCTTATAAAGCATTTTTAAAATTATTTTGCTCTTATTTGAGCGAAAATATTGTCAAAATAATTAAAAATAATTCAAACAGTTGGAAAATATGTCAAAATAATTCAAAACATATAAAAAATTCAAAAAAAAAAGAAAATAAAAACAAGAAAATTTGTCAAAACATTTCAAAATATTTACAAAAAAATATAATAAAATGACAATTTTTTCAGTGCAGAGGGTATCTTTGAAAAAATTTTGATGTTTATATATGAAAATGTTGACGAAAGTGTGACAAATAAATGAAAAGTCATTGAATTTATGTAATACACAAACCATTATTGACACTCTTCCCACTCTTCCAAATCGAAACTGTTCCTATTTTAACTACAAAGCAGCTACAACATTTTTATGAATAACAAAATTTTAAACGACTTTTTAACATTAAAAAGCTTTTTAACTATTGAACGTTTAAAAGCTATTTTAAGACAGTTTTATGAATACGGCTGATACAAATTATTAGCCATCGGCAATTATTTTAACAAAATGATTTTTGATGTAATATGATAAATATCATCCCTTCATTTTTCTTTTGCGTCTATGTGAAGTACTTTGGATGCTGCCACATTATTTAAGTGACATTACGTCAAATAAAAGTTCTTAAAAAATATTGTTGAACTTTCTTCAATGTTCATTAGTTTCGTCATTGTTCAAAAAGTACGTTCGCACTGGGCTAAAACTGCGCAATTTCGAGCATTTTCTCAATTTTGAAATTTTCAAATATGAAAAATTCAATTTTGAAATTTAATTGAAATTGCTTAATTTAGCTATATATTAACAGTATTAAATGAAATTAGGAACCAATCTCAATTACATCGAAATTGACCACGACATTGAGTTAAATCGTACGACAACCCAGGTATGTTAATACCAACTTTACCAGCACTGCCAATAAACATATTGTCAATCAACATAATCCAAAAATTGTCTTTTTGAATTTGTTGTAAATTGTAATTTTTAATAAATAAAATAGGAAAAAACGAATTTATAAAAACGGGTCAGGGAAAAGTGGATCAATTGCGTGGTGTCCACAAGAATGGATGACGGCACTGCGATAAAAGTCTGGTTGCAAAGACCAGAAGCTTCAAATGTTGTATTCTTGATTTGCTGATATTTATTTGTAGGTTCTTGATCATTTATTTTAATGAGCAGCGTTGTCTTTCGTTTATTTACTGCTGTATATTTCATTCAGTTTCATCATAATCTCGAATTTTGTTGATTTATTATAAAGATATCAATAAACAATACAATGTTTTTTCTCTTAAATTACGAAAAAGTAAACAAATAAAATTCAAACGAAATTACTTCAATTCTCACATTACTCACAATATTGAGTATGAATACTCACAATTTCAACCGAAATCATCTCACAAATTTAAGCAATTTCGGTCCAGGGCGAATGTAGTATAAAGTCCTTTTTATAATAATATTGACGTTGCGCATTAATATTTATTTTTGTTAACACTACACATTTATATTTAATGGCACGAGTCTACTTAAGAAGTGTTTTGAAAGTAAGAAGAAAACCTTCGCTATGACTAGCACACAAGAGGTGGCGCTTACATATGTTTTGTGGCGGTGTTCAGTGGTTGTCTATTTATTTGCATTATTGAGCTTGCAAGAAATATTTTTTAATAGTGTTAAATATTTATACTTTATCCTATTGCTGCCGATTATTTATAAAACATTTACAGCTGTATTCTTAAAATATCTTAAAATAGCTTTAAAACGTTTAATAGTTAAAAAGATTTTTAATATTAAAAAGTCTTTCAAAAATTTGTTATTCATAAAAATATCCAAGCTGCTTTGTAGTTAAAATAGGAACACTTCCGATTTGAAGTGGGAAGAGTAGCAATAATGGTTTGTGTATTTGTTAATTAAATAACTTTTCATTTATTTGTCACAATTTCGTCAACATTTTGATATTTAAACATCAATATTTTTTCGAAGCTACCCTCTGCACTGAAAAAATTTTAATTTTATTATCTTATTTTGTAAATATTTTGACAAATTTTCTTGTTTTTATTTTCTTTTTGTTTTGAATTTTTTTATGTATTTTGAATTTTTTTGACACACTTTCCAAATTTTTGAAATATTTTTAATTATTTTTGACAATATTTGTGCTCAAATGAGAGCAAATAATTTTAAAAATGCCTTATGAGGGGTTTATTGAACGTTCAGCCATTTTTAAAAATCCTCTCATTTATAAACAAACATTTTTGATATATTTTCAAACAATTTGATGAAAACAAAATAAAATTTAAAAATGCTTTATCGAGGGTTTATTGAAGGTTTCATCCATTTTTAAAATTCGCTCATTTATAAAGCATTAAAAAGAGACTTTTAACGCTATTGAATGTTTATGAAAAAAAAAAAAAAAAAAAAAAAAATTTTTATTTTTTTTTTTTTTTTTTTAGAATGTTTATGAATAATGTTTTTAAATTTTTTTCGATTTTCTCCTTATGAAGGCTTTATAAGAGGTTCATAATTTTTTATGAATACAGCCGTTAGTTTATTTCTATTAAAATATTTTAATTAATAATATGTAAATTTTTTAAATTCAACTTTTTCAACTCAAACTTTTTTATATGTATATGAAATTGAGATCCTTAAGAAAAAGTAAATAAATCCTAGGGATTATAGTGGTTTAAAACTCATTAGGGCAGTTCACATTATTCTGCAAATGGTCTTGCGTCATAGCTTTTGCAAAATGGTAGAGTATAATTTTATTTATTTATTTATTCACCAAGCAAGGTATCCTTAATTTAACTTAAATTTGACTTAAATTACATTACATTATAAAAGGGAAGGGGAGCAAGATTAAGGGCAATGAGGCAAGATTTTTGGGATGTTTTAAGACTTGTTAGCCTCTGTTAGCTTTTTATTTTTATTATTTGTTTTTTTTTTTTTTTTTTTTTTACTCTTCACTAACAAAATGTACAGAGATGCACTTCAAGACTTTTGCATATATACAACACTAAAAACCCAAAGTCTTTGTTAACTTTACGAATGCAATACTGAATTACAAACTAACAGCTTATTTCGAAAAAAAAGTAAAAGAAGTGTTGTAAAGTGGCCATAAAAATACCGTTCTCAACTGATGGACAATTTTTACAACTGCACGAAGTTATAATCTTAAATACACAAGATTGTGAATTGCCCTATTGTAATTTTTGACCACAAATTTTCTTCACTTAATTTTTTTTAACATGTAAACTCTGAGAAAAATATTGAGAAATTCATGCTGACGATCAATATTTTTCTTTAATTTTTTAGTCAATATTTAACAAGAATTTTAGAATATTAAAAGATTTTATTACTAAGTCCCCTTTTACATTTACCAAGAGTTGAAAGCAATTTCTCGAGCTTGTAGGCTAATTTCGGCGAATTGGCTGAGAAGGAAGGGGGATAAAATTGACGGTACGCTTGTGTTGTATCGCTAATTTTTTGGGTTCAAAGCGATCGGAAAAACAAAATTGCTTTCAATTATTGACCAATGTTAAAGGGTTAGAAAATTTTGAAACTTAACCCTCTTATCCGTCGGGCTGCCATTATTTTTATCGTAGAACATTTCGTTTAAATTTAATATATTTCAATTTATTCAATAGGTTTTTTTTTTCAAATATACTTTCCCTATAACTTGCTTGTATCATAAACATACATATAAAAAAATTATATATAATTTTTTTTTAAAATAGATCTTAAAGCAATTATGTTCTCAATTATTGTAAGATTCTTATTCACATTTAATTTCTTAATTTTTGCGAGAAGATACGACTGTTTCGTCTCGGGATATGAACCAGTTGGTGAAGCTAAGTACATAAGAAAAAACTAAAATTTTTCTTCTCGAAAATCGAATGAACGAAACGTAGATCTAAGTGTATTAATAAATAAATGTAAAAATAGGTATTAGTTTTTGTTTTTTAGTTTTTGTTAACTATTTGATTTTTTTTACGGCATGAAAAATTGTCAAAATATTACAGAGCAAATAATTTTCACTCTTATCATTTTCGAAATTTTTTTAGGAATGATATCGTTAACGATAGATTTGAATTAGATTTTTTGATACATAAAAAGATTCAGATACACTTGATTTTGGAATGTCATGTGAACGAGTCATGTTATCAAAAATTGATCTAAATTCAAACTATTTAATTAGCGATAGCAAACCTTTGACCGGCTATAATGTGCTTTCAGATTCAGTAGAATTGAATTTACAAAAATTCTATTCTCTTGAAAACATAATCTCATCAATAAAAACAAACCAATAAGCATATTCCATTGTTCACCAATGTTCACCAAAATAAAAAAAAAATTGCTTCAATAGAACAATGTTATTGAATGTCAACTCATAATTTTTGTTGATTAAGAACAACAGCTAAGCAAATAAAAGGCATTTGTATATCAGTTTAAAAGGTTGGAAGTATATTAACGAAAATGTCATTTTATCGAATTAATTATTCCAAATTTCTTCTACAAATTGGCCTTTTAGCACTTGTTGATAAATAGTTTACAGTCAAAATAAGCAAAGGTTAACTAGAATAGCCGAAAAAGAATGTACAACCTCACATTTATCAAAATATATTAAAATTTATTACTTGCAAATGATTCATTTCGAAAATCAATATAAGTTTTGTGCCCGTTTTGGAAAATAATTACAAGCAAAAATAGGCAATAGCCAAAAAAATTGTTATAAATTCTTAATGCATCATACGCAATTCTACCAAATTTGGCTGAAAATATAAGCAAACTACAAAAAGCAGTGGGCGGTCAGTTGAGCTAGTGAGAAATGGAAAATCTTATGACTTTATAGAATTGTCGGGGAATCAAGTTTGGTCATAAAAGCGGGGGCGCGTTACTTAAGCACCAAATTCTGAATGCAGTTTTGCCAACAGCTGTGTGCGTTGAAGGAGATGAGCCGAAATTGGCAAAATAATAATAAAAAATTAATTTTTGCTGTGAAGCAAATATGGATAGTTATTATCATAAAATTTTAATCGATTTTGCAGTGATTTATTTCGAATTTCAATTTATCAATATTTTCTCAAGTTTACAATTTTGCGAGAACTATTATTAATAAAATTTAAATTATTCATAGAATTATTCAAATGAACTCAATGATTTTATAAATAAGTAATTATAATAATAATTAATAATTAATATGATATAATAATTTAATTAATAATTTTTATATTAAAAAAAGGAAAGGTAAAGGTAAAGGTTAATGTTAAGTTTAAGGTTAAGGTCAAAGTTAAGGTTAAGGTTAAGGTCAAGGTTAAGGTTAAGGTTAAGGTTAAGGTTAAGGTTAAGGTTAAGGTTAAGGTTAAGGTTGAGGTTAAGGTTAAGGTTAAGGTTAAGGTTAAGGTTAATGTTAATGTTAAGGTTAAGGTTAAGGTTAAAGTTAAAGTTAAAGTTGAAATTAAAGTTAAATTAAAGTTAAAGTTAAAGTTAAAGTTAAAGTTAAAGTTAAAGTTAAAGTTAAAGTTAAAGTTAAAGTTAAAGTTAAAGTTAAAGTTAAAGTTAAAGTTAAAGTTAAAGTTAAAGTTAAAGTTAAAGTTAAAGTTAAAGTTAAAGTTAAAGTTAAAGTTAAAGTTAAAATTAAAGGTAAAGTTAAAGTTAAAGTTGAAGTTAAAGTTAAACTTAAAGTTAAAGTTAAAGTTAAAGTTAAAGTTAAAGTTAAAGTTAAAGTTAAAGTTAAAGTTAAAGTTAAAGTTAAAGTTAAAGTTAAAGTTAAAGTTAAAGTTAAAGTTAAAGTTAAAGTTAAAGTTAAAGTTAAAGTTAAAGTTAAAGTTAAAGTTAAAGTTAAAATTAAAGTTAAAGTTAAAGTTAAAGTTGAAGTTAAAGTTAAAGTTAAACTTAAAGTTAAAGTTAAAGTTAAAGTTAAAGTTAAAGTTAAAGTTAAAGTTAAAGTTAAAGTTAAAGTTAAAGTTAAAGTTAAAGTTAAACTTAAAGTTAAAGTTAAAGTTAAAGTTAAAGTTAAAGTTAAAGTTAAAGTTAAAGTTAAAGTTAAAGTTAAAGTTAAAGTTAAAGTTAAAGTTAAAGTTAAAGTTAAAGTTAAAGTTAAAGTTAAAGTTAAAGTTAAAGTTAAAGTTAAAGTTAAAGTTAAAGTTAAAGTTAAAGTTAAAGTTATAGTTAAAGCTAAAGCAACGTTAACGAAGTTGAAGTTGAAGTTGAAAATAAGGTAAAAGTTAAAGCTTAAGTTTAAGTTTAGTTTTAAGTTTGAGTTTTAGTTTGAGTTTTAGTTTGAGTTTGAGTGAATGTGAGTTTGAGTTGGAGTTTGAGTTTGAGTGTGAGTTAAATGTTAAGTTTGTTTAAATTATTTTGTTAACAAAAATACTTTTGAAAAAACTGTTAACTCTGTAACCTGTCAATGACATTGATTTTCACCGATCCATGTCATCAAATGAAAATCTGGAAAATTTCTTGAATTGATGATTTCAAGCTCATTAAAATTGTTAATCATGTTAAGTTTATGCCTTTGGCCCCGCTCTCGCCCACCTTTGTAGTGGACCGGTTTCAACAAAACTCTCGTTTTCTGAAAAACTGCTCTTGCGTTTCTTTTACCTAAAAACATTTAATCAATTACTTTACGCTTTGCTATTGTTGTTGTTTATGTTGCACACAGTTATTCCAATTTTTTGTTTTTCTTAGTGTTTTTGATTTCTTTTCCTTCGCATTCGTTTTATTTATGAATGAAATTGTTTTAATTTGAATTTTAGCGCGCAGCCGGACGGAAGTTGTTCACTTGAAGCTCGCGATCGTTGTCGTCGTCGCCTTCGTCATTGCCGCACCGTGCGATGTTATAATTATTTCTGTTGCCGCTCTCTTTCTATCGCGCTCTTATTGTCGCTCTCATGCTGCCACTAAGCTTGACTTTGCTGATCGTAAAATTGAGTTTATTTTATTTTGGCAGTCTTACTGACGCCGTCGGCTTGTTATTCACTTTGTGCGGCTTGCAAAATTAAAAACAAAAACAAATTTAAATGAATTTTAAAACGAAATTAATTAAAAACTGCGGTATTAATTAACTCAGCTGCATATAAAATGTGAAAAATACGAAACTTTTTCTTAAAGATAACTGGTAATTTAAACTAAAGCCGAAAGTTATTTAAAGAATTTGTGCTAGTTTCCGGTGCTGCCATTGTAATTAACGTTCAATAATTGCAGCTCTGAGCTGATTGCAATGTTTCAAACTTGCTTACGTCGCGTGTGTGAGCGTGTGTTTTGAATTTATGTAATGCATAAATTACCGTAATTAACATGATTTCGTTAAAAAATTTTGTAATCGTTATGCAAATAAAAGCTGTGAAATAAATAATTTCGATTATATTGAAAGCGAAAATATTTAAGGTTGATGGATAAAATATTTGAGATGAATTGTACAAGATTACAACAGAAGGATTGATTGTAAAGTGGTGAGTTTAATGTAAGTTGAAAAGCAATGATAATAAAAGAAAGGGATAATATTTGAATTAACCTTTTGATTCTTAATGGCAGAAATACGTAACGCCTAGTTATGCTTTGTTCACATAGGGAGTTTAGTTTGAGTTTACTTTGAGTTCAACCATAGTAGTTCGCACGGAGATGCGTTGACGGAATTGAGTTGAGTGTGATATTTCTTTGTTCTCATGTTTTTTGCACCTCCGTCACCATGACATCAATTTTACTTAAGAACAAGTAGAACATATCTGCTTACACATCCGAGTTCATCCTTGCACTGTGCAAATCGGAATGTTTATCGGCCCATATTGATATGAAGACCTCATCTTCAACACTGGCCTAAGTTCTTTTCTTCGCTTCTTTGTTAATTTTTTGCAAATAGTAAATGGCATAATTTTAGAAACAGCTGTTTTTGACATTTCTCCGTATAAAATCGTTCAATACTCTGAACGTACCTTGTCCTCTTAACAGTTGGATCTGAACGTACCTTTTCATTGGAGCATTAGCATACTTTGAGGCATTTCTCAAATTTAGTTTCGATAAACTCAGAAAACAAATTGAGTTTGGCTGAGTTTTATCCTGCATAATTGTACTGGGAACTCAAGAGATTTTATTTTGCGTTCAATGGCAAAACTCAACTTTGTGCTGGAAACTCAAACTTAACTCTTTGTGAGAACATAGCATTAGAATAATTTTTTTAAGTATTTCAGGCTAAAATAACCTTTTTTTGGGTTTTTTATTTTATGTTTCTAGGTTGTTCAAAAGGACTTGGACTTAATTGCGGCTTGATTATTGAATTTAGATAAATTCAAAACTCAACTTTGTGCTGGAAACTCAAACTTAACTCTTTGTGAGAACATAGCATTAGAATAATTTTTTTAAGTATTTCAGGCTAAAATAACCTTTTTTTGGGTTTTTTATTTTATGTTTCTAGGTTGTTCAAAAGGACTTGGACTTAATTGCGGCTTGATTATTGAATTTAGATAAATTTTTACAGAAAAGTGCAAAAATGTAAATAATGTGTGAATCAAGGGGTTAAGACGGTCATTGCTCTCTGTCAATGTGTGGTCACTCATATTTAATTTGAATATAATGCTAAAATCACAAAGATGCGTTAGGTCGGTCGGCCTTTGACCGTATTTTGATCAACTTTGTAGAAACTTTATGGGATGAGATTTCAGAACGCTTCAACTTTTTCAATGTTGCTTTAGCAAGTCGTGCGTCTGTCAGTAAGATCAACTTCGGCGATGCTAATGTAAGCAGTCACATAAGAAATTCCACAAAAAATCTCCTTTGCCTAAATCACTCAATTTATAATGACAGTAGAATTTAAAAAAAAACATACATTACAAAACAAAATTCTGAAAGATAATAGATAAATTTTTACATAACAAACAAAACCCATGAAAATATGTGCTTACCATCGAAATTAAAAAACCCACATATTAAGCTTTCTCAAAGCAAATGCAATCCTTCCATAATAAAAAATGTCAAACGCACGACCGAGTAGACATTTTTCCTACTCATCTCGTTAGATCGTACTTTGCTCGTACTTTACCCCTTCGTATGATATTAACGATCATAGTTCGACCAAAGTTTGAGGTCGAATTGCGAATTGCTGCATAAGAACACGTGAGTTTCTACTCTAGCTGTCAACGCACGACCGACCGACGCATTGTGATTTAGGTATTAATCACGCTTGATTTGATATTCTCGAGCATGGTAGAATAAAAAGGGAAGATGCAGGACAGCTTGTGCTTTTTTTTCAACCATAACTGTCAAAGTAGAGAAAGAAAGCAAAAACTACAAAAAAATTATTCAAATGGAAATAATTTCGATTTGACAGTTCTCAGCCCATGCTCTCTCCTTTGAATCTACCATTTTTATTCTACCATGTTCTCGAAGAAGTTCGGAAATTCAGATAGGCTTTCCGTCTCAGCTTAAGCGCTGATTATAATAGACGTAACGCAACGGTCTCAAGTGTCATGTAATGCAACAGAAAAATAAAAAATTTATAGATCAACGTTGCGCTCCGTTCCGACTTATTATAACCATACATATAAGAAACTTATGTAATATATTGCTAAGTGACATTTCTCAACATTCCGTTAAATCTATTATAACCAGCGCTTAAGCCTCTTAAGGTTTCTCAAAATCCTATCCACCAACTTCCCGAATGCTACCAACACTACCAATTACTAAGTCACAATTCTTAATCTTTTAATCACTCTTGATTTTATAGTCTCGAGCATGGTTGAATAAATAAGATTGTCTCGGGGCTGACCGTACTGTTTTCTCAGTACCCATAATTGTCAATATCAATGAAAAGCTACAACAACAACTTCATCGGCTTTAAAAAAAAAAAAACTTTGAGAGTCATATGTGAGGATATACTCTTACGATCTTGGCAAAATTACTTGGCAAGAGCTTCTTGGGAAGCAAGGAAAACAAGTTCGCTCACAAAAATATGAAACTTGCACTCACAAGTACTTTCGAAGTAAGTATTCTCGAGAAAGTTCGGAGAGGAAAGGAAAACAAGCTTGTACACAACAATGTGAACTTGCGTTCACTAGTACTTTGGGAGTATTCTTGAGGGAGAAAAATAATTTCGCCCGAAAGTTCCGAGTGGTTTCTCGTTTCAGCTTCGCCGCAAAAGCATTTGCGTGGCTTAAACGAGGATATACTCTTACGATCTCGATAGATTACTTCGCAAAAGCTTCTCGGAAAGCAAGGAAAACAAGTTTGCTCACAAAAATGTGAAGCCTGTGCTTACAAGTACTTTTGAAATATTATAGCGTGTGAAAATTCTCAACTTGCATTCATAAGTGTCTAAGGATTTATATCGAGGTGGAAACCTCTAAAAATTTTGAAAATAGAACCTGTTGGAAGTTCAATTAATTGTTGGGATAGTTACTGAACTTTCTACTTTCGTGGTTCATAATCGAGCACGATATCTTCACGAGTACTGATCTTCGAATAGCCATAAAGTATTGCCATGCCTTAGGTTTTCTTTTTTTTTATTATAAATGGAACATTTATTAAAAGCTGTCATAATATAATATAAAATGCATTGAGACTTTAGGCTATCGATGTAGGTGCCAAGTGGGCGAAGTTAAGCCCAGTATAAAGTGAGGCGATGCCAACTAATTGTTGATTGCACTGTTATTCATTTCATCCTAAAACTTGCTGCACAACCTCAAACTTGCCATACAATCTGGCAACGCCAGAACGTATGTTCTAACGTTTTGCGACTACAGTTCTGCGTCTATTCCCTATATGGACGAAATTATTTTTTAACGCGCCTCCACATTTTTGCTTGGGCTTGATTTGTTTGCTATTTGCATGCTATCTGTGAGTCTGTCTCACTGTCTGTCTTAGTCTGAATACTTGTCGTAGGTGGGTGGCTTCTGGTGGCAGACAGCTTAACTAATTCGGTAAAATATATGAAAAACACTTGTGCGCGCGCAACTCGTTCCACATTTGAATGAATGAAATGAAATGAAAATCGCTGCAAAATATTTTGCAATTATGAGCAATTGACAGAAAAAAAAGCAACAACATGCCATAGAAATGAATCGTTGATTACAACAACATTACATTGCATGCGTAAGGCTGACGTGCATGTCAAATAAAATAGTTCAGGTTTGTTTTTAATAAAATTATATCTTTTTGAAAAATCTTTTTCGACATGCAATATTTGATTTTAAAAAATTATTATAATTTTTCCTTGAAATGAAGCAATTCTATGAAAAATAAACTTGAAAATATTACACATTGTTGTTGTAAATTACTAACATTAGCCGTTTTGTCCATTTTTGGCGCATTCTAATTGCAGCACTTTATGGCCAAGTCCACCCTCAATGTGGTCGTTATTAATGGATTTTATTGAGCAAAAAAAAAAACAACATGCGATATTTAACAAGCTTTATCTTTTTATGGTATAACTACAAATTGTCTACGCTGTTTTACAACAAAATTTTAGTGGTGGGTGTGGCCTTATGTTAGGTGATGTTATTACTATTAATTAATAATAACAAATTTTTGCATGTTCTTTTTTTCTAGCAGATTTTCTAAACTGATACTTGTACTCATAACATAACACCTCAGATGGTAGAGGGTCAAATGTGCTTAATTATCTTGATGAACCTGTAGACAAACGGGAAGAAGAAAGCCAGTTTTGAAGATATGTATATAGTGCACTATAGTCTATAGACTAGCTGAACCCACGCCCTCTTTGCCAAGCAAATAAAAAAGCTTTTCCGAACAATTTGTATAAAATTAAAATATTTATTGCAATGCTTTTAGATTAACAACATTCTTCTTGTTTTTTTATCACTCGTAAAAACAAATAGTGCAGATGGTTTTCGGACTCAGGAGCAAGCAACGTTGAGTTGGCCATGCGAGAAAACTGGATTTTCCAAATTTATAACGCACATTTGTAAATATTGTCCTTGCGACTTATTAATGGTAACGACGAATACAAGGCGAACAGGAAATTGAAGAATATGCTTAAATTCAAATGGCATATCAGATGGAATCATTTTTGAATTTTCCATTAAAAATTATTGCTTCTATCAAATTTCTCAATATTTTTTTTACGGCAAGCCTGGCGCCAGTACAAAGTTTTGGTTGATTGATGTTGCGAAGCATACTAATAGGCGCTCCAATTTTAAATGAAATACCAGGTCCATTTTTAACGTTTAAATGACTCATGATGTTATCCACTGATTTGAATAGTCTCGTTAAGATAATTGACATCTTTGTTCTTTCCGGCCAATATTGCTCGATCGCTTAAACAAGCATGATTTTCGTAATTTTGTGCTTCTTTTGATTGAGCGAAGCTGCAAAAATCGTTTGGTAGTATTATCATTCCTGTAATCCTGTTGATTGGCATTGTACCATCCCAAATTTTCAGCAATTGCTTTGAAAATTCAGTAACTGATGGATCGTTTTGCAATTGAACGCGTACTTTTGTTTTTAGTGAGAGTGTTCTTACATTTTTCCACAGAATTTTCAAACAAGCTTTTATTTCATTGGCAGCAGTAGATTTAGGAATGATACCCATTTTTACCAAGTGTTCCCCCCAGCACCGAATTCGTAAAAGTAAAAAACAAAAATTAGCTAGCATCCCATATCATTTTTAAATTCAAACCACTGAAGTGCACTGGTTCGGATTCAACAACTAATTTTTCCCTAGTGTGCGCCCGCATCAAATAAGTCCCATGTTAGACATGCCGATATTGTGCCGATTTCTCTCACCGATTTTCTTATTTTTTCTTTTGTTGCACTGTTTCGTCGGCCATTGCTTGCAGACATGACGATTTTGGCCGAGGCATTTTTTTTACTTTATTTGCTTAAAATGCACAATAAGTAAAAATGAAAAAATTAAGGTGGCAACCTTATGGTAATAAAATTACATAATTTTGAAATTCTGATAACGGATTCGAAGATTCGAATTCAGTGACCCATATTGACCTACGGTTAGCTCTAGCACCGAATTCGTAAAAGGAAAACAATTTTAAATGGCAACTCTATGGAAAAAATTACGATTCTTTTAAATTATGATGACGGATTCGAATTTAGAGACCCATTTTAAGCTGGTGTCAACTCAAGCTTGCATCCTTGCTAACGATATGAAAATAAATAACGTTAGCTGTAATACCTGTAAGCACCACACATTACCGCCTATGCCCTTGTTAAAATTATGCCTTATTTTTGTTTGTTGTAATCCAGCGGAAACTATCTCCCATTACCTAGTAACCATTATGTAACTAGTTTAGTAATGTATACTTCCCCTACTGGGTCGTTCTGGCAGGCTTTTGGAGTTTGACGACGACAAAATTACGATGCTTGTGGAGATAAACAAGCATTCGGTAGTCAGCGAAATTGCTAGTGCTCTAAATTTGTTCGTTGGAAGCGTTCATAAAAAAGTGGGTGTATGGGTCCCGCATTTGCGATATTTGCGATCGGATAATAAAACATGAAGAAAGTGACCCATTTCTCAAGCGTATGATTACAGGTGACAAAAATGGATTGTCTACAACAATGTCTAGAAAAAAAGCTAGTCCAGAAAGATGAAGCGCCGGAGAGGCAAGGAAAAACAGACATTTACAAGAAGAAGGTTATGCTCTCAATCCGGTGGGATTGGAAGTAGCCTGTCTACTACGAGCTACTCCCACAGAATGGAACCATAAAGTCTGAAGTCTATTGTGGGGAACTACAGAGTAAACGTCCTGAGCTAGTCAAACGGAAGGAGGTAGTCTTCCACCACGATAACGGCAGGCCATATACGAGTTTGGTGACTCGCCAAAAATTTCTCGAGTTCGGATGGGATGTTTTGCCCCATCACTCTATAGTCCAGAACTTGCGCCCTTGGAATACCATATGATGAGTGCCTTATCAAACAGTACCATGAGAGGTTCTTTGCAGAGAAAAGTAAAGAAAGTTGGAGAAGGTGATCGAACAAAATGGCGAATATATAACACCAGCACAAAAAAGTTGAAGAGCGAGAAATCGACCCACATATTTCCACGTATTTTGTCCCGCTAAACACTAATCTGGCATCCATTTTGGCCAAATGGTTTCTAAACCTCAAAACACACTTGAAAAATGAGCGCAAATAACGAAATTTTAAGATTAAATGGGCTCACTACTATATCTTTGTGGAATTTGGGGCGCTGCAATCGAATCTGCCGTCAGAATTAATATAGGTATTCATGATTCTAACATAACCTGAAAAGAGTTGCAAAAAAAAATCCTAAATGCCATCGCATCAAAAGCTTAAGTGAGCTAACCACTATATCTGGTCATATACAATACAAAAAACCAAGTACCAACTAGTCAAAATGGATGCAAGATTCGTGTTCAGCGGGTGAAAATACATACATGGTAACACGTTTCGGTTCAATAAAAAAGTATGGGAATCGGAAGTGGGGATTGATACCTAACGGATCTGACGGATGAGTGCATCAGTGGTGCACTTTTTGCATCAGTGGTGCAAATTACTAAATTTGCTCTCTTCTTTCTATTATATGTAAAGCTTTCTGTTTTTTGGTAATTTATAATAAAATTTGTTAGTAGAACATTTTTTTCTTACAAACTAATCTCCTAAAACCTCCTAAATGAGTACGAAATTTACCCTTAAACACATTTTAAGTTTTAACTTATTTCTGGAGTTTAAGTTGAATTTTCAGCTTTGTTGTATTCGGGGACTTGTAGTAGAATTTCAAGACAAATATTTTTGTGGAATATTTTAACCTTGCTTTATGGATTTTCTTTGCCCTTTATCAAAAAAGGGCCAAAAAACCCATACATTGAAAAGATGGTTAAATGTTCCACGAAAATGTGCTTCGTAGTATTTTACATAAATTTGCTGAACACATCCTATAGCTAAAATGTAAGAGCCACATGGTTTCCCATTTCGATTCATTATAAAAATGTTCAAAAGTGGGCCGACTTAAGTCCCCCCTAAAAATTAAATGACCAATTTAAAAACAAAATTGTTTATAAATGTAAAACTGATAAAATTTTAACCATAACTTTTAAGAAAAACTATTTTCAACCATCTTTAACCCTTTTTTTGTCTTAGGGGTCTAGAGATACCAAAAGAAAGCTTGAAAAAATAACAAATTTTTTTAAAGTGATATGTGGCTATTGTAAAAAAAGTGCATTAATTGATCATAGCGAACGAATGACATATGTTAAGAACAACAAAATGTAAAAGAAAAAAAAAATAATAAAGAATAAAGAGCCAATTTTTGGCTTAAATATGGCAACACTTGTCCGTGGTGGCGTCCGTGGCGTAGTTGGTTAAAGTGCGTGGCCACTATGTCAACAAACCTGGTGACCCAGGTTCGAACCCCAGCAGCGACAGAAAATTATTTGAATAAAATGATTTTTCTGTACGGCCGCCACCTCTCTGCAGACAATGGCAAACCTCAGAGAGTAATCAAAATGCCATGTAAAGCTTCTTGAGAATAAGAACATTTTGTTCATCGCCGTTCGGAGTCGGCGTTAAGCCTGTAGGTCCATTTCTCGGTCAATTGTGTACAAACTTAATAACACGCACAACACAATTGATCATAAGAAGCTAGGTCAAAGTCCTTTCAAGGGCTGAAATGACCAGTTATTTATTTTTTTTATTTATGGCAACACTTACGCCACTCGATCCGAGAGAGATCCGTCAGCCGTCGGCGAATAAAATAAATTTCGAAATTGATTCTATTCTAGCGTTTTTCCATCGTAAATTTTTTCGGTGATTGTATTTTTGGCGGCTGCATACATTTTTATGTATTTTGTTGCACGGCGTATCCAACAACCGACAGCCGGTTTGGTGCTGTTCGGGCTCTTATGGCCAGTTTTTCAGTGCGAGTTTAAACTCTAGTCAAGTTAAACCGAGGTTAATTCACCAAAATTGGACGTTTAAACTCGGTTAAACTAGATATTTTAGCATTCGTTTAAGTTAAATTGACTTAAATTATCATATTATGTGTTTCTTTTTTGCCTAAACCGAGTTTAAACGTCCAATTTTGGTGAGTTAACCTCGGTTTAACTTGACTAGAGTTTAAACTCGCACTGAAAAACTGGCCCTTAGTAAAGCAGACTGTTAGTTTTAAAAACTCGACTGTTGGATGAGATGTAACCGTTTTACTGTTATTTTTTTTTTCTGAGTGTACAATATCTAGATGTGGCCGCTATGTCAACGAACTTTGGAGACCCAGCTTCGAACCCCAGCAGCGACAGAAAATTATTTGAATTAAAATAATTTTTCTGTACGGCCGCCACCTCTCTGCAGACAATGGCACACCTCAGAGAGTAATCAAAATGCCATGTAAGGCTTCTTGAGAACGAGAACATTCCGTTCATCGCCGTTCGGAGTCGGCGTTAAGCATGTAGGTCCGGTTCTCGGTCAATTATGTACAAACTTAATAACACGCACAACACAATTGATCATAAGAAGCTAGGTCAAAGTCATTTTAAGGGCTGAAATGGCCAGTTATTTATTATTTTTATTATTACAATATCTAGATCTGTCATGTCATCTGTCATGTCATCTGTTATTGAACTCCAAATCACTCGTAGGTTCAAAATTGTTTCGCTGTTTTGAACCAAGTTGGTACAAATTTTTTAAAATTTGGCATATACGAGTACATAACTATTTAGAAAAGGTGAAAAGAGTCTGAAAAATTAAAAAGATGACGCCACAATCACTAGTCTTATGTGACATTTGTGAAGAATTATTTTCAACTAGAACGCATTAAAATTTTTTAGTCTGTTCTGTCATTCAGCTCTGTTTTGACATCCATATAAAGCAAGAAATTCTGAAGATTTTTTTTAAGCATGGGAAAAAATATGAATTTCCCGTCTTCATTAGACAATACGTCTTATATGGACAAAAACCAAACCAAAGCATCGCTTGTTAAGCATTATTGCTCTTAGACATGTTTTTGATATTTTTGATAACACTTTTGGATCATTTCTGAACTCTTTCCTCGATGAGTACACGAAATTCACTTTTTTCCATTTTCGTCGAAATTAATGAGGTTATATGCTTTCAATGGCTGTCAAACACAAACTAAAAGACGCAGCTTGCTCAAAATTTGACATTAGTCTATAAACAGATTGTATTTCCCAGGACCAGTGTCGCATTGAAAGAAGCTATGCGGGAAATTCAAGAAGTCACTGACTTTTCAAATTTTCCTCTTATATAAGTACTTTCCGTAACCGTTTAAACTCTAATGTCTATTCCTTATTAAGGATGTTATGAAGAGTTATGAAGATAAAACTTTGAAATTCAGAATGTTCCGAATAGGCGTCCTTTTGTAAATATTCTTCAATTCCTTCTTCGTTTCGGTTTCTATCGATTCAAAACGGTATCCACGGAGCGGTGTCTTGAGTTTAGCGAATAGCCAGAAGTCACATGGTGCTAAGCCCGGCGAATACGGTGGTTGCGGAACGATATGGGTCGAGTTTTTGGCAAAATGATCACGAATTACGTGTGCGTTTTTGGCACCAATCGAGATTTCACTTTTCTGAAGTCACTCAAAATGGTTTTCGCTGATCCTTCTGATATTCCAACAAGGTCAGTTTTTAACCTCTAGTGTATATAGCTTATTAAGGATGTTATGAAGAGTTACGAAGAGAGAGTTATGAAGAGAATATTTTGAAATTCAGAATCAAAATTACTGGAGAACTTATCGTTTCGAGCTGAGCAAAAAATAAACATGCTTAAAACATATCTTATGGCACAAACAAGATGTGGGACTTGAAAATATTTCAACATCTTTGCCTTGTATGAAAAGAAGAATGATAACGAGTGACTTCCGTGAAAAATGTGTAGGCGGAAATGAGTTTTTCCAAAGCCAAATTTCTAAAAATGTGCAGACATGTCCGTTTTTATCATCAATTGGGTGTTCAGCGGTTAAGTTCCGTTAACTAATTAGTGAAAATTAACATTTAAAAAAGCCTCACCTACATTTTTTGTACCAACTATTCGACATGTTAAGCAATTTGCGATTATTTTAGAAAATTTCATCAATTATCGTTATGATGGTGACCATATTTGCAGCGACAAGCTACAAATCGTTCCACTTATCCACCCTCTCTTGAGATTTAGTTATTTAATGAACAAGCCAATAGTAGTGGTGGCAAGGAGCCTAAAACAGCTCTACCCATAAGCAAAATGGGCTTGATTTGAAGTAAAGATGGAACCCTATTAAAAAAAATAAAAATAAATCTCCTACGACATTCACTTTTTTATAAACTTTTCCATATAAATGGCGCGTGGAATTTTTATGGCAACAAAAACCCATAATTATGGCAACGGGAAAACATTAACATACACCAAGCTTTTGACCATAATTTATCGAAAAGCTTTATTCAGCGCGAAGATTGTAGGAAAATCTGCGCTGCAGAAACTACCATTTATGCCTTCTGATTTATAAATGCAAACGTAGCCTGGTGGCAACACTATTAAGTGCTGCAATACGCACTAAATTTAGGCGTTTGGCTTAATTGTTGTTGTTGTTGTTGTGTTGGTGGTGATGTTGCTGATGGTGCTTTTTTTGGGCCCACACGTTGTGCCTGCTGCAGTCATGCCAAAAAGAATTTGTTTGGCTAAATATGCGGAAAAGTCCAAATTTAGTCCTTTTATTATATTTCAGATCCCCTCTCCCTGACTCATTCCCCTGTGTTGTTGAAGCAATTGTTGTTGGTGGATTTTTGCTTTTGTCATTATGCCCCATTTGGCTGTGAAGTTGCAGTTGTTGCTTAACTTGTCATATTTGTGTTTTTAATCTACTGCGCCGCCCCCTCTTCATCATCTCTCTCTCTCTCTCCCACTCTCCCGTTCCTTTATAGAGTTCGTTACTTATTTTTCGTAAATGTGTGTTTTTTTGTAGATTTTGTTTGGCTGAATTTGAAATAAGTAGGTAGTTTAAGATATGTACGCCGGTCTGTATGTAACTTTGTGTGTTGCTGGAAAAAAAAGTATTCCTACAATTATGGCGAATGCAGATAATTTAATAAATCCATAAGAATGGCATTTTGTTTACATATCAGGCAATGCTGTTTTTATGGCAAACACCTAAATATGGCGAAAATTGGGAATTTTTGTATTTATGGGTTTTCGTGTTGCTGTTGTTGTAGTTGTAGCGACTGCTTAAGGCGTTTTATTGTTGGTTTCGCTGTGCCAAAGGGAAGCATTTAAGTATAAGCTGCAGCATGTTGATTAAGTGTGTGCGTGTAAACGTGCGTAATGGAGACAACACTTGAAAGTGTGTTGTGATGTTTTTGTTTTTGCGTATCAGGTGGCAACATTGCCTTTCATTAACATAGCACGCTTTAAAATTCAAAATATTTAGTTTCGCAAAATGTGTCTGTGAGCAGTTGGTATTGTGAGTATTTAAAAGGCAATCTGAAAAGTGCCCTTAACGAAAAGGTGGCAACAGAAAATATTTTTTTATAGCATTTAAATTGCAAAATTCAATGAATTTTTCAGTTTCAGAAATGGTTATCTGGATATCTGGAGCCTGGTTCATCTAAACAAAAATGTTTTTTTTTGGTTTAGTAAAGAGTTCTTAGGCGTTAAATCGTTTATTTTTGCCCCTTAATGAGTCCTTAAGTATGAAAAATTTGGTAGAAATTGGATGAGTAGTTTTTGAGCAATCTTGGTCACCGCAAATTTTAGGTCTTTAGCGGCGTTGCACTTTTCTGCCTTATCGACAAATATTTTTGAAACAAATGTCAGAGACAAATTTTGAATAGTTATACTTTAATAATGGAAAAAAATTTTTGCAAATAAAATGCAGCTTCAAGAAAAAAATTTTAAAAAAGTGTCATTTTTTTTCAAGAAACTCTCGGAGGCCCTTAAGTACTCAATAGCAAATAGAAACTTTAAATAATATTCACGCCTAATATTTAAAAAACATCATTCAAAAAATTGTTGTTGACTTCAGATTCGTGATCAGGGACCCTGAAAAATTTCGGGGCATCAAATTTCAAATGCATAATATAGTTTTTATAAAAGTTATCATATTCATGGCCGCCATTTTAAAGCCGCCATTTCGAATTTCGAATTTTCGACTTCAGATTCGTGATCAGCGATCCCAAAAACTTTTGAGGCATCCAATTTGAAATGTAAAGTATAGTTTTTAGAAAAGTTATCATGTTCATTGCCGCCATTTTAAAGCCGCCATTTTGAATTTAGAATTTTTGACTTAAGATTCGTAATCAGCGATCCCAAAAACTCATTATTTGGTTTTTGGATCATTATTTTTATGTATATTAGACAACACCTTGAGGGTTTGACCGGCTTTTTTCGATTTAGAATCAATGTGCGCCGATCAGCTGAATTGGGCATCGCCAGAGAGACGATCAGGCTTATTTTGCGGTTAGATTTGGGTCTACATCTGTATAAGATTGTGCTCAAGCAAGAATTGAAGCCTGACGACCATAGACAACGCTGTGAATTCGCTAATTGGGTGTTGGAAATGTTATCCGGAGGTTCGGATTTTTGCCAAAAAATCATCTTCTCGTACTATGTCCATTTTTAGCTCGGCGGCTATGTCAACAAGCAAAATAGCCATTATTGAAGTGACCACAATCTGCAAATCGCACACCCTCTTCAAAAGTAACCCAACTCGAAATTTTTCAATATTGACTTTTTAATATAAATCAATTCGTAATGCACATCTCCATCGACTGTTAAAATTTTGTTTTAATCTGATTGCTCGTTAATTTTTAAAAAATCATTTTGTATCCTTCTTTTGTATGAAGTTGCTTGAAAACGAAATAGGTTTTTGACTCTCCTGAAAATTTCAAAATTTTGAGTTGTGTCACTTTTGAAGAGGTGGTGCGAAATGTTCGACCAAGCATCAATGCATACACATAGATTGACTGTTCGATACGGTTTATGGCACGGCGGCATTATTAGACCTTATTTCTTTAGAAATCGAAGCGGTTCCTCGAAGCGGTTTTTTGACTCGATCGAACAGGAAAAAAAATCACACGGAGCCAGGTCAGGTGAATTTGCCGGCTGCTGGATGGTTATCGTGTTGTTTTTGGCCAAAAAGTCACAAATAAGATGAGCATTCTGCGATGGTGCATTATCGTGGTGCAAAATCTATGATTTGTTTTGCAAAAACTGCGGTCTTTTTTGGCGAATTGCTTCTCTAATCGTCAATTTGCGATTTTTGACCAACATTTCTTTGATTTTTTCAACGTTTTCTTCGGTAGTCGAACACGATGGCCACCCGGTACGAGGGTCGTCTTCTACTTCGTCTTGGCCACTAACAAATCGGTTAAACCACTTGTTTGTCTTCTGATTCGATAGAGTAGAGTCACCGTAACATTTCACCAACATTTTACGCGTATCGGCGCAGTTCAAAACATTTTTCACACAAAATTTGATACAAACTCGTTGCTCAATTTTTTGTTCCATCGTAAAAATCGAAGACACGAAAAAAGTTGTTGTAAACAAAACACTGTCACTTTACCAAATGTCAACGAGAGACGCTGATATTTGGCAGCCTTGTCATAGACACATGTGGCAACCTACAAAAAAAAAAAGTTTTTCGAATCGGATAGTTAAGTCCGGTTTACAGTGTGAATAAACCTTTATTTTTGAACAAGGTGATATCTCAGCTGTGGTTCCAACAAGAACGTAAATGCCATACAAGCAACGCAAAGCTCGAAGTGGTGAAGGAGAAGTTTGGCGACTGGGTCATCTCACGGCGAGTTAACAGTTGCGATCTTGCGACTTGATTATTTTCTCTGGTGCTACGTCAAGTTCTTAGTTTACGCTAGCAAGCCAACCACTTTAGACGAACTCCAGGCCAATATTCGAGACACTGTTGGCCCGGCCGACAGTAAACTGAGCCCATACAAAAGTTTGACAAAAAAGGCCAGCTCCTATGATAATTAAATTTGGTTTGCTTGATTAGTTTAAGCAAATTAAGAAAAATGTCAAAAATTGTTGCAATAGGTTAATCACTAGGGGTACCTCCCTTGGATCTATATTCATTTTTTACATGATTTTGTATGGGTGGTTCATAGAATAGTTGACCGACCTTAACAAAACTCGGTCAGGATGCTAGAAAAAAAGAGTAAAAGCTGTGTACTCAAAATGGTTGAAATGGGTAAGGCCCGCCCTTGGACCTATATTAAAGATTTATATGATTTTATATGGGAGGTATATACAAAGGTTGAGCGATCTAAACGAAACTTGGTTAGAATGCTAGAAAAATAAAATAGTAGATGTGCTCTAAAAATGGTCGAAATCAGTTAAACTCTGCGCCTACCTCATAAATTTAAATTTCCTTTCCAATTGTTCTTAATTGGTTAGCCTTTAAATATTTTAAGTGCGTTTACTTCGGACCCAACCTCTAAACCGCTTAATTACGTCATATTTTCGAGACATCGTCGGCTGGTTTTAAAGATTTGAAGTTTGGCGTTACTTTGTAGGCCTGTGTAATCTAAGAACAACTAAATAGTTTTACATTTTGCAACATTAAAAAACGGTTAGATGGAGTTGTGAACAAGACCGTATCACCTTAAAGGAAAAAAATATAAAATACCCCAAAAAAATTGGGAACAATTTTTTTTTTTTTACCGAAAGTAGGGTCGCGTTTTTATACCTCGATGGTTTTTATATTTGGAAAATAGCTAACAAAATATTTAAAGTGGGTTTTTAGCAAAAGTTTTCTCACATTTAAAAATTTTGTGTTTAATTTAAATAATAAAAAAAATGCAAATTAAAATGTACTATATGGTGAGGGACATCGAGGTATTGGGCAACGGCTCAAAAACACTTTATTTGATTTGACCCTTATTTTTGTAATTCATGCTGTAGAAGTTAATATCTAGTAAGTGCTAGAAAGAGCACCTTGACCCTAATGACCTTTGGAGTAAAAAATTTAATCTCCTCAAGACAAAAATATCGGTATATTATTCTTTTAGATCGAACTGCATATGTTGAAGATATGACGGACAATTTAAAAGAAGAAACCCTACGTTCGGCAAAAATAAATTAAAATTTTGATACTGGGATAATCGATATTGAGGGCTTTAGTTTTATGACCTTAGAATGGTTCATAAGGATGGTAGACACTGGGATCTGGTGGGTAAGTACTAGAACGGGGTGCTTAGCTCCAATGACCTTAAAGGCAAAAAAGTTGGACTTTTCGAATCAAAAACTTTGACATATCATTCTCTAAGATCGTACTGTAAATGCAGAAGATATGAAGAAAAACTTAAAGGCGCGACCCCTACGTTCGGTTAAAAATTGATCTTTTTTTCGAAATTTTCCTAAAAAAATGCTTCAGATTAAAATTGTTAGGCGTACTTTTCTTTCGATACGGTCTATTGTACACCTAAGAAATATTATTTTTATTTTTTTCACAGAGTTTCGAAATTGGTGGCTACTTTTTTAAGGTGGTTAATTTTTTTGTTTTATACAAATTCTTGGTTGATGTTCTCTTTACAAACTTTGTTTTTATATAAACGAGTTTACTAATTGATTCAAGAAGATCTAAAACTCCTTCGAATTTTCCGCGAAACCAACCTGGCACGTGTCATTTGAGTCGCTTTAAAGAGCTTTCGATGATAAAAATTTCAACATCAGGAATTCTGATTGTTTTTTATTTTCGAACAGTAAAATAAAAACACATACATATTTTTAAAATTTCAAAATCCTGCCAAAAATAAACACATAATACTATGTTTACCCACTTGTTGGAATATACAAACATGCCTCATACTCGCATGTGCGTGTATGTGTGCGCGTATTATTGTCTATTTTGATTTTATCTATTATACTCTAATGATAAAAAAAAAAAACGAATATAGCAAACATAACAATAAAGCGTTAAAAATGCGTGAAATAAAAAAAGAACCAAAAGTTAGCCAAGACACATTAAATCGCTAACAATGCAGATCATGTTTTCAAATTGCGAAGCGAAAGTGCTGCATACCGTATGAAAAAATACGCCATGGGGATAAAGTAAAAATAAACTTCAATAACAAGCAGAATTCTCTGAGTAAAAGCTTTGATGAGTTGAAAAATTGACAAAAAGCGCAAGTTAGAATTAAGAGTGAGCTCTTTGGAGACACATAACAAATTGAAAGAGCGCGGGAGGATGGGTTAAAATGTTCTCAATTTGGAGCACAAGTTCAAGAGAAATATGATAGAATTGTCTAAATTTGGCAGAAACGCATAGTGATGAAGGAGCGACGGTCTTGACAAAATATTTAGATGTTGGGCAACACAGTGGGCTTAAAATAAGAACAAACTTAACGGTGTATTAACAGTATTAACAAGAGGCATAGAATTTGTTTTTTTTTTTTAATTTTCGTTAAGATCGGTCAACCTTTGCTTGTACATCCCATATAAAATCATGAAAAATCATTAATATAGGTCCAAGATGGGGACGTCTAACCGACGTCAACCATTTTCAGTACACATATATTGCTCTTTTTTTCAAGCATTCTGACCGAGTTTCATTAAGATCGGTCAACGTTTGTATAGACCTCCGATATAAAATCAAGAAAATCATAGATATAGGTTTAAGGGGGTCTAACCTATTTTTACTATTTTCAGTACACATCTATTATTTTTTTTTTTAAAGCATTCTGACCGAGTTTTGTTAAGCTCGGTAAACTTTTGCTTATTTTTAATAAACAAATTAAATTAATTACATTAAATAAATATTCAATTAATATTTTTTAAATATTAAAATATCGGTGACTTTTGATACACCCTTTACAAAGACTTCATGAAAGGTAAAATTATGATGGGGCATTATCAAAAGGAAGAGTTAGCGAGTGATTTGTTTCAAAGCTTAATTCTAAATGGACGTTAATGAACATGTCAATGAAGGGGAAATACTAGGTTCAACTCCCATCAGACACAGAAATATTTTTTAATTGAACTTATTTTTCTGGCCGCCCGTCAACTCTCTTCGAACAATGGCAAACACTAAAGAGTGTTTGAAATAAAAGGCATGTAAAGCTTTTTTAAAACACGAAATTAAGTGTAACATTCGAGGCCCCATAAAATGTGGGGCGCGGGCTAAATGGCCCTGCTTGCCTCCCTCTCATAGTGCCTGTCCAAAACTAATCCTTAATTTCTGCTTGATTTTATAAATAATTTTTCCCTCTCTACTTTCCAAGTTAATCACTGCAACAAAGTATCGAGTGTGACGAACATGTTTGGATGCTGTTTGACTTTCCTTAAGCTGTGCGCTATAGCGTCTTTATGGTTGCCACTTTGCTTGAATTGGAAAATAGAAAATTATTTGTTGCTATTTTGATTTTTAGGTCATTTAAAAATAGCCTATTCTTTGTTACTCGAATGTTGTGTTCTGTCGTTTGTAAAGTATTACCTGAGCTTGTAGGTGGCAGGCATATGTTTTTGTTTTTTATTTTATTTTTTTTTATTTTTTTGGGATACTCTGAAAATGTAGGTGAATAGAACAAAACGCCAGATCATATAATTGTCATTTTTTTGTCTTGAGTATGACGGGCAAGAGTTTTGTAATGTATTCGAAAAAAAAACGTTTTTGGTTATAAACAGTGAAATTTGTGTTGGCACCTTATGGAAAAATATAACAATTCTACCCAGAGCAGAAAACTATCACATAAAATCGAGTAGATCACTTTAACGATCTATATTTTTTTCTACAATATTTCCTCTGATAATTTTGAATGGTAACGTGAAGATCGTTTCTTCGGTCAAAACTATTCAGAAAATTGCCATGGAAGTGAGCACACGATTTTTCATTCTCTTCCATGAGGATAGTAAACAAAATAGATCGCATGATCTGTTACGACATGGCGCGTCTTCTGAAATTAATTGCTTGCTGGTGAAAGACCATAGGCGAGATGGAGAAGGTAAACTGTCCTATATTCTTGAATATGATCCCTTTTCAAATGAGTCAGATGATGGACTCCTGGTTTCTATTGAAAAGCAGTCAATATGCTCAAACCGCAGAAGCATCTATCTATGATGAAACTGTATCTGTAATTTTCTCCGAAAAAAGACTTAGTGAGCTGTCTTCGAAACACTCTTCACAGCATTTTCTGGCAGACGTTCGGAAAAAAGAAAAAATCCGTTAATTTTAATTGTTTGTAAATGCTTTGATCTACTGCTGAATGAATTCACTAATTGACAAAATTTTTTTATTCAAATTATTATTATATTTTTCTTTATATGCTGAATTATTTGCAATTGTCCTTCAACGGTTGGTTTTTCTCAATTTTCCGAAGTCTTCTGTCAAATAAATGGTTGTATACCATTTAGAATTAACAGTTCTTCGTTGGTCAAATGGTACAGTTGTGACATGCGCGATTTTTCTGAATAAACTGGCAACCATTTGCTTGGATGTGCTTCGCCCGCGGACAACTTTTGTCATGTTTTGCTCACTTTGCTTCGGGCTCATAAGCGTACATACATTATGCGCCACCTGCGGTGATGTCGTAGAAATGTTTCGAAACCCCTCCCCCGCTATATTTTCTCAGCATTTCCATGACCCAATCGACAAGAGCCTTTTTTTGAGAAACCGCCAAATTATGAGGTATCCAATAGGAACAAATCTTCCTAATGCCTAAATCCTCTTGTAAAATCGAATGTATGCTTGTCCCACTAATGGCTTCTCTTGAGGTTAGTGCCTTTTCGACAACTGTCTTTTCGGCTTAATTCTTTGGTGCCCCTTAGCAAAGAGTCGATGTTATTGGAATTGATACCCAAAGAATAAATCTTCCGGACGTTAGTACTCACACCAAAGTCCATCCAACCAACTCCAGGGTGTCAGTTCCATGACTCCAAGACATGATAGTAGTTTCAATACCGGTTACACACCATACTTAAGTGTATATTTAATTAATAAATACGTTATATTGTATGGATAGTAACCAATATTGGAACTCAAAAGTACTAATTTGTACACGATTAGTTGGATCATAATCCACATTTAATGGTGGAAATCGAGAACCATCTAAAATCTCTGACAATATTTGGGTGTTACCACCTGATTGTACAACTGCGCAACTCCACGCCGATCAACGCGGTTCTGTACGCTACATTGAGCTACAAGAGCCAGCACTATACTTTCCCAAGGGCCAGCCCTGCGATGGCCTCCCGAGTAAAAGAGACTTAACGCGACATATCACTCACACATGACTGTGAATAACACTTAGATACCCCTAGATACTCTGAAACTACAAAGTCAAAGCTATTTCGGCTCTTCGCATCGTCTCCACTCGACGATCCAAAAGTACTCCATCTTACACTTCGAAAGAACTTTAGAACGCTGTTTCATTCTGCCACATCCATCATATTCACAAGGCCGTTAAACATCTCTCGGTGGCTCTTCATTTTTGCACTCCAATTTCGCAGTGTATACTGTCAGCCTTAGTTAAACTAATCCATCCAAGATATGCAAATATGCCAGTAGAAATTACATTCGTGTGTCTACCAAGGTAAGGACTATCCCCATACTAACAAATTTATTTAGGATTATTGCTATTCCCTCGTAGGCATAACGGTACCGTTGAACCTACTCCCCAGATTGGGCGACCAGCTCCCGGATCTGGATAGTCCCTCCTACATTTACACAGAATAGGGCGAACCCGTTGTCTGAGATCTTCCTTCTTTATGCTGGCATTGGATAGTCTGCTCAAGAGAACATGCGAAGTTAATCCCACTGATACCCAAGGATGACTCCATCTCACGGTGTGTCACATGCCGGTCTGCTTCCAACAGTTCACGCACCAATTTTTTGTCACAACAGCCGTTATTGGATTATCTTCATGGAACTCGTTTTGGAGAGAACTATGACCACGCTTGAATTTATTGAACCAGTGTTTTACAGTCACCGTTTGTGGTGCTTCATCACCAAAAGGTGAACTTAGTTGATCGAAGCATTCTTTTCTTATCAATCTACATACGTCGAAAATCGTAAAAAATCATTCATCACCCGAAAATGTTAATTCGATATTAAGCGGCTATCAATGCACTGAAATCCCATCAGGTAACCTCAAAACTGGTGATGGAGTGTCTTGCAAACTTATCACGCTTGGGCTATAAAACTGGGTCTGGATCCTATGGGTACCGGGACACAAAGGTATAGAAGGAAATTAAATAGCTGACGAATTGTCAAAGCAAGGAGCATCAACTCCAATTGTTGGTCCGGAACCATTCTGTGGGATAGGCAAAGAAATCCTCTCTCTTTCAATAAAGAAAAAGGAAGAAAAACAAAGAGACAAATATTGGAGAAACTTACCAGGATTAAAACACTCTAATCTACTCTTAAGGGCATACGACCTAAAGAGATACAAAGAATGATCTAAGAATCATCATAGGACTGCTAACAGGACATTGTAGGTTGAACCTTACAAACTGGGAATTCTTGGTGATGACACGTGTAGGTTTTTGCATCTGCGATGAACTTCCTAGGACAGTGTCCTGAACTTGTTCAAACACGATAGAAATACCATATAACTCATTGGATCACCACATAATACCATATAACTCATTAAAATCAAGAGATATAGGACACATACATAGGTTCTTTAAGTCTATGAAGGGCCACAATAGATCTTAAGGTCGCAGTGCAAATCCCAACAATAATAATAATAATAATAATAATAATAATAATGATAATAATAATAATAACTGAAATACAATTTTCAAACCGCTGTAAACAATACAATAAGCGCACATAGACCAAAACATTGTGACCACATTTATACTAAAAAATGTCAAATTTTTTAATGAAACTGTCAAAATTCATGTGGCAATGCTTAGTGTTGCCGGGCGCAAGTCTTTAAAGGCAGCCCTGGTAAATAGTTTCGACGTTTCGTAATTTGTTACGAAAAAACGAGCGTCGTGCATTTACGAAGTAAAAATTTTCTTTCTTAAAGTATAAATTTTATATAAAAAAAAATTTTTCATAAGCACAAATCTTTCGTAACTCATACAAATCCCCTAAAGTCGAGGCTGCAAAATCTTTCCACATGCGTTTTTCCGCCCATCTCATCGTATATCCGTTCATCCTCAGTTCTTGCCTGAATAATGATTAAAATTCTTTAGTCGTCATTTTCCGATATTAATTCTTTTAGAAATTTTCCAAAATTACTTTTACTGCTCTCCTAAATTATGCTCATTATATAATAACAAAAATTAGACAAAATTGGCTTATAAAACTATAAAAATCCCAGAGCTTCTTCTAACGGCCAAAACATTGACGCCTACGCGACAAGAGTGCGTAAAATTAATTTGTACGAATTTGATATGTGCTCACGAACTAAATAAGAAATTAAAAAAAAAAATAACTGAAAAACACGATGTTTCAAAAATAAAATCAAGCCAAAGAAAAGCCAAAATAAATGAACGACCAAGAATGTTTGGCATAAGTATTTATATGGTGAATAAAATACGATCGCACCTCGTGTCCACAACAAAAACAACAATATAAAACGCAAGAAAAGACGACGACAAGCAGATGGAGAGATATGCACGAATATAGAACACCAGAGGAGGATCAGTGAGAAAAAGACCTTAAAATTTAAAAAAAAAAGAAAAGTTGCCATAAACTAGTGATCGTTTTCGTTTTTTTTTTCTTTTGGCCGGTTTCTCACGAAGTAACAAAGACAGTTTTTGTCCTATTGTATAATAGCCACAAAGCACACAGCCGTAACGACATGGCGCAGCTTTTAGCCAATCACCCCACAGCCCTCCCATTGAATGTGCCGTGCCTGAGCGAAAAAGAGCATGCGAGCAACCGATCGTGCCGCAGAGCATTTAGTGCTTTTTTGAGTATTTTTGGCAGTATTTTCAAAATAGCGGTCTCGGATTTTCAAGAACGCCATGTTACAGATTTACGCCAAAACTATGTGCTACATGGTGGCGTAGCTACAATGGCAGCACGTTGACCAGAACAGACGATCAGCATGCTCGTCATCCAAGTATATCCCACAACAGTTAAAACCGACGCACTGGCGTTCGCCGTCAACAAGTTGCTGTGTTGCTTGTTGAGCTCTACGGATCGTCAATAAGCGGCCTAAAAGACATGCGAAGACGGCGACGAAGACGACGACGACAACAACGACGACAGATAAGTGTGGATGGTGGAAAAGCGCGCAGTGTGGCGGAAACGGAAGAATCAAAGAAAATTAACTTTAGAAAATTTTTGAAGACAAAAAAAAAATCACATAAAAATATTTAATTTTCTAAATAGAAAAAAATCAAATGAGCCGTCCGTGAAAGAGGTTGCGAGTCGGTCGGTGGGGCGTATGCGAAATAAAAAAGCAGCTGAATATCCCCGTTGCGAACGTCCATCTAAGGTGGATTTTGAAAAACTGTGCTTTTAGTTGCGTTTTGGTTGTCACCACGTACGCGTGTGTCTTGTTTTTGTTATTGTTGAGTGACGTTTTGCCAAAGGCATGGATGACACGCGATCGCTAAGCCATACAATTGATCGACTGGCGCAATAATCTTTAAAAAAATTCAATTAAAAAATTTGCCTGTGTAACGGCAAATTTCGGTGAATCATAACAACGTTGTGACGTTTAGTGTTCCAAAAAAAACAAAAATAACAAATTAAACAGTTTGGCATAAATTTCACCATAATTCATGGAATAATTCACTAAAGTTAGCAAAATAATAAGTCATTCAAATAAAAAAAAAGAGTGCGTACGAACATTTTTTGGTGTCAGTGTTTAAATAAGCCGCAACATCTTGACAAAACTAAAAAAAAAACAATTATTAAATTTGCTGTTATTCCTTATAAGGCAATATTCGCTAAAAGGGAATCAAATTTCATGCACAAGCAGCAAGCAGGCAACAGTCTTTTTATTTTTTCCCTGCCGCAAATTCTTCGCAACAACATGAAACACTCATGAGTGTAAAAAAGCTAACCAAAAAAGAGCGCGAGAGCGCAAAAAAGCGCGCAGGTTGATTGAGCAGAGCGCAGAATGCACACCGGAAGAACCAACTCGGCGACCAACTCTGCAAAAATGCGCTAAAGTTTAGTTAAAAAATGTAATATATTTCGCCAAAAACAAACTGATATTTTAAGAGAAAATAAATAAAAAAATTGTGTCTTAGAAAAGCAATTTATAATTATAAAAAAAAACACACCAACAAATAAAACAAAAACAAGTGAATTCATTGCGGTGCGAGAAATAGCAGCAGAATGTTGCCAGAGTTTTTATTTCCCGGTAAATATGTGTTCACCTTAATTCGTATTCATAAAAGCTTCTATATAAACAATAAATTAAGCAGCAATTAAAAAGACACAAACTATGATAAAATAGCATTGAGGATCGGAACGCAATGAAATTAAAAGGGGCGTTCACATATTTTTTTTAAGCAGAAAAATCAAATGTTGTGTGTGTACCAACAAGAGGTAAAGGATTTGTTTTTTTAATAAAACAAACAATTGTGTAAATATCTCTTAAATTTTTATTGGAAAATAAAGCAGACACATGCAGATTATATATGAAATAGAATGTGTCTTTTCTATTTACCCACTCAGCTTAGCTTGCCGACTTTAATATACGCTTAGAAATTTTCGATAACCCTTTCACATTATTGGGACTCTATTTCCGCGATGGTGACTTCAATGTTTGCTTTAGAAGTTGGAATCAATTGCATATGGTTAGAGTAGATCTTGCTCTTAACATAACCTTAAAGAAAGAAGTCTAACAGCTCTAAATCTCAGGAACTCTTGGCAAATTGTTCGCTTTTAAACGTGAAATTCCGCGATCAGGGAACTTCCTGCGCAATAACTTGATTGTTTTGCGCCTTGTATGGCATTTAGCATCATTCTTTTGAATGTAGAGGTCGTCTGCGTGCGTATTCTCCACACCCGTTCACAAAAAACTGTAAATCATGTCTTTATAGCGCACTCCATTCCTTGTAATGGCTCTTCTGTCGATATTTTAAAAAAAGTACAAAAGACGATTGGTCGTCATAAGGTATTATGACCAAATTTCGCGCCAGTTTTACTTTATTGGAAATCAATCCACCAACCCATATGTAGAGAGTGCGAACCTAGGAGAATATTGCTTCTGTATCGCGCATTGTCAATGAAGATCGCGATATGTCCATTCGTCACCGTTTTCAACAATTGGGCTTTTGTTATTCGACCACCTGAAACATTTTACGTAAAGACCTCGGTATGAAACCAAACAAAATACAGCTGGTGCAAGAACTGAAGCCGGATGACTTACCACAACGTCGTTTGTTTGGTGAATGGGCCTTAGAAAAGTTGGATTAAAATCCACTTTTTTATCGAAAAATTGTCTTCAGTAACGATGCTCATTTTTGACTCACAACTCACAAAATTGCCGAATTCGGTCTGAAGAGCAGCCACAGGTAGTTCAAGAGCTGCCAATGTACCTTGATAAATGCGCTGTTCGGTGCGGTTTGTGAGCCGGCGGCATCATTGGACCGTTCTTTTTTAAAATAATGAAAATCGTAACGTTACAGTCAATGGAGCAAGGTACCGTGCGATAATTACGGACTTTTTTGAGATACCTTCCGAAATGCTGGTAAAATTACCAAAATTGGACGTACGGATAGACCACCTCAGGTGTAGCCGCGAGCAACATTTATACGAAATAATCTTTAAACTAGTAAGAAATGATCTTCGACTGGGCCGAAGTCCCACGTCCGAACCGAAGTATATTCAAAGTCTTAAGCCGTCAATAAAATGTTTATTTGTAAAAACATTTTCCTTATGCATAGATTTAACAGAAAATATTCGCTTTCATTTTTTATAAAATCACTTTGTATGGGAGGTGGGTGTGGTTTTCACTCGATTTGGTTGAATTTTATACTTAATTTTAAACTGTTATATATCAAAGTTAATATGCAAAATTTCAAGTCTATATATTACTTTTTGTGGAATTTAAAGAGATTTTACCTTTTTGATAAAGTCACTTTGTATGGGAGGTAGGCGTGGTTTTCATCCGATTTCGTTGAATTTCATACTTAGAGTGCACTTTAAATATCGGAGCTTATATGCAAAATTTCAAGTCCATATATTAATTTTTGTGAAATTCTAAGAGATTTTACCGTTTTGATAAAGGCACTTTGTATGGGAGGTAGGCGTGGTTTTCATGCGATTTGGCTCATTTTCGAATTTGACCTTTATTTTTTAGATAAAAGCTTAAATATTGAATTTCGTGATGATAGCGTGAAAATTACGGCTGTAATCGTGACGACAGACGGACAGACAGACGGACATGGCTAAATTGACTCGGATGGTGATGCTGATCAATAATATATACACTTTTCTATACCTACCACGCCTCCTTATGGGCGTTACAAACGGAGTGACAAAATTAATATACCCACATTTACGTTTTTTAAACGTGGGGGTATAAAACTAAATTAGTGTCGCGGAAACACCCGTATGTTTGATGTGATAGCGTATCTTCTTCCTTGTCATAATTAATTTTATTATTTTTGTTGTAAAGCCAAAAAACGATCCTTAATTTCTATTCTATAACATTATCCGTGCTTCATATATTCAAACATAAAAAAAAATAAATAACTGGTCATTTCAGCCCTTGAAAGGACTTTGACCTAGCTTCTTATGATCAATTGAGAACCGGACCTACAGGTTTAACGCCGACTCCGAACGGCGATGAACGGAATGTTCTTGTTCTCAAGAAGCTTCACATGACATTTTGATTACTCTCTGAGGCTTGCCATTGTCTGCAGAGAGGTGGCGGCCGTACAGAAAAATCATTTTAATTAAAATCATTTTCTGTCGCTCCTGGGGTTCGAACCCGGGTCTCCAGGTTCGTTGACATAGCGGCCACGCACTTTAACCAACTACGCCACGCATGCCACAATGCTTCATATACACCGAGTAATAATTTCATGCAACGCCATGTTGATGCATTTTCAATTGCAGCGGCTCTCTCCACGGCCTCATGACGTCATGAATTTTTTGTCAATTTTTGTTATGAGAACTAAGGATCATCCTTTACTGGAGTTAAATATTTTTTACCGTAGCGTCTATTCATTGCGCGTTATAATTCCATGCAACAAATTCGAAGTGTCGTTACTTAAGTATATCCCTTTGCCCCCTGATGACGTTTTTGTCTATTATTTTTTCATTTTATCATCATGTTAAAGGATTAACCTTTACTGTCGTATAATTAATTTTATCATAACATTTATAAGTAAAAAATGCATGCAACGCCGATGCAACTTTTCTGGTAGCCTGCACGGTAAAAAGTAGCGTTGTCACGTCAGAAACATTCTTAAAATGTCTTAATATTTCATGATAAATTGCTTGTGTTAATTAGGATTCTTCGAGTCTATAATCATGAAGCGATAAATCGGTATAATACCTTCTACAATGAATGGATTTGGCAAATTCAAAATTATTCCTGTCAATAATGCTAAAGGTAAAGTTTGTTGAATTATTTTTCACATCCATTTGCAATAGGGCATTTCTGACCTCGAATTTTGCAGCTTCGAAATAATGTTGGGGTGGAAGATGGTGACAACTTTAACTTTTTGCGAACATTATCACTGTCAGATAAGAGGTTTGTTTTACGTAAAATAAGCATGTCCGACATAGATGCCATTATATCAGAACTTGATTTTAAGAAAAGTGCGGGATATGATAGTATTACGCCTAGAATGTTGTATGAATGTAAAGAGTTAATAGTGCCATACCTTACAACAATTTTTGAAAAAATGATTGATTGCTCAACGTATCCTGACGTATTGAAAACTCACAAAATTGTTCCTATTCCAAAAATAAGTCGTGCATGTAAAGTTGAAGATTTCAGACCTGTAGCGCTTTTGCCCATAATTGATAAAATTTTTGAAAAATTGATATGCGAGCAATTTTCAAGCTTTTTAAATTCTGAGCATGTTATATATTCTCATCAGTTTGGGTTTAAAAAAGGCTCCAATACGGAAGAGGCTGTAGTTAATGTAATCAACTTTATAAGCGATGGTTTGGATAAGGGATTTTCTGGCGTAGCTGGTATGTTTTATGATTTTAGCAAAGCGTTTGATTTGGTGGACCATGAAATTTTATTGCAAAAGCTTGACTTCATTGGTGTCAGAAACCAAGAATTAAATTTTTTTAGAAGTTTTCTTTCAAACAGGAAACAATATGTTCAAGTTGGTAATGCCATAAGTGATTTGATTAATGTAAATTGTGGAGTGCCTCAGGGTAGTGTTCTTGGGCCCTTGCTATTCAATATCTATATAAATGATATTAAAAACTTAAATCTTAATGGAAAACTTTTTATGTTTGCGGATGATATCTGTCTGTTTTACCCTTATAAACACTCTTCAGTTCTAAAAGTAAATATTGAATATGATACAGCTTTAATAGCTGAGTTTGCACGATTAAATAAATTAGTTTTAAATGCGAATAAAACTAAGTTTATAAGGTTTAAACCACGAAGCCCAGGTGATTTAATGAGTATATTTGTTGACGGAAAGGAAATTGAGGAAACAGATAGAGTTAAATATTTAGGACTGCAAATTTGTAGCAATCTTTCTTGGAGTAGACAAATTGATATTCTTAAATCGAGAATTTCTTGTGCAACGGGAATTCTTTTTAAATTTAAAAATAAACTTACCAAAGATGTAAAACTCTTAATGTATCAATCTCTCATTCATAGCCACTTATCATATCTTCCAATTATATATGCTCATAAACAGAGTCAAGAATTAAAATCTCTACAATCTGCTCAAAATCGCGCACTGAAGGTTGTGTTTAATCTTCCAAATAGACATTCCACGATAAGTTTATATAAAGAATATGCTCAAACAATTCTTCCAATATTCGGATTGTATAAAAAACAGCTTTTAGTTTACGTTTTCAAAACACTCCGTGGCTTAGGGTATCGTGTCTTGCAGTTCGATACCAATCAAACTAATTTTAATACGCGAAACAGTTTAAACCTCAAGACTGCTAGATGCCGACTAGAGATCACAAAACAAAGAATAGAGTATGCAGGACCGTTTGAATTTAATAAATTGCCAAATGCTATTAAAACTATAGAACGAATTTCAACTTTTAAAAAAAAATTAAAAACGTTTTTACATGCGAATATAGAAGCGCTTCTTTTGTTTGGTGTTACTTAGATCGTTAATTTGAGAAGTAATGAATTGTAATTATATAACTTCAAAAATGAATTGTTTTCTTATAACGTATTTTTACTTTATTATTATAATACAATCTTAGATACAAATAAATGTTTATGTTAGTTGCCAGTTAGCCTCTATAAAGCCATTGTGGCGCTGAGGCATTCTTTTATTTTATGATTGTATGAATATCTTGAATTTAATAAATAAAAAAAAAAAAAAAAAAAAAAAAAAAAAAATTCTTCATAAGCAATTCAATAAATTCATTTGCCACTAAATACATAGCTTTTTTTAAAGCACTCTCATTAATGTCTCAAAAAAAAAAAAAAGTATGTTTTTGGTAGATTTTTATTTCAATTTTATATTTAACCCAAGTTCTCCGACATAATTTATATTCATTAAAGACCGACGTAGTCACCTCGGTGACTGTGAAATAAAAGATGATTATAGAAGAATTAAGTACCTAAAATTCATTAGTTACAGATGTCACGGAGGATTGGTTAACAGAATTGGTTAAAAAATATATTTTTTTGAGTGAAAATGGTAAAATAGTCAACCCGGTGAATCGTCGGCCGAACTAGGGTTGAAAAAACCATTTTTAAAATTAACCTACCTTGAAATTTTATAATGATCGGATTTTATAATGGATAGAATCGTGTATCAGGAGAAAATATTGACACATAGCTAAGAGAGGCCACTGCATTATCGGTACGTGTAAAACTGCTCTAATAGATTATCATTATAAAACGTAATAGATTGTACAATAAAAGCATTATTTCCAGGGATGTTAGCTGAATTTTGAATGTGTAATTTGTAAGTTGAAACCAAAGAGGGATGATCCTTTATAAAATTTAAAATTAACAATGGGAGCATAGAATTTCTATTCTATAAGTAGAATAATCAAGTAAGAAAATAATAATAAGAGAAACCCGCAATAAAACACTCACAATAGTCCGAACGAGTGTTAAAACAGACCGTATTAAATGAGACATCAGAAGAGAGCAAAAATAAATTTTAACAAATTTTGCCGACTTTTAAACTTTATGTGCACATTCTTGAAAATCTGAATTAAGAACTTAATTTCTAATTTTAAGTACTTAGCTCTAAAGATTCTTTTGATTATGGGTCCAAGTTTTATTTTTTTATTTGCACTTTTCAATTGTTGGAAGGCTAATTTCTAAGTTTTCTAGAAAAATAAGCCTTTAACTCTTATAGCTACATGTAAAAAAACTTTTTTAATTAACTTATTAACAAATACTTTTAAAAAGAAAAATTTTAATTTGTTTAAAATATTAATACTTTTGATATATTTAAAATGTTTGGGGGTGATTATTTTTGCTTAAAGACCTTTTTGAAACATGAGTGCGTCATACCTAAACAAATGTTGTTCTTTTTTTTTGCAAACTAATCGTTATATTTTAAGTTTTTGTGCAAATTTTTGTTCTGAGTCATTACATCAATAATTCTGCTCAGAGAGAAAACAGAGAGAGATATAATTTGAGCAAACATGACCTCACATAAGCTCACTTTAAAAACTTGAAATCTGTTTTTTTGTGCTTCAATCAATATAAACTTTTTCACAGTGACGTCATGTACATTTCATCTTAAGGTGTAGTGTTTTTCTTTTTTTTTTAATTCTATATAGAAATACTTGGATTTTGTATATGGCGCACGCTACTTGTTTACAGCTATTTCCGTTCTTATCATGTAACAATAGCGCATGTCGAAGAGCGTAGCCACCTGGTAAAAGATTAACCATTTAATTCTATATGAAACTATTTTGTGATTGAAGCTATATAAGTAAATTTAATATTATTGTTTAATCAAAGGTTTTGATTTGCTTTCTAGATACTTTTTTATAAAAAAATACTTCTTTTTGAAAAAAATCTATTTTTATCATTGTCAATAATTTTTCATGGCTAAGAATTGCGTATGTGTGGGATTATGAGTGAAAGTAAAAAATCGTATATATCTGAAATTTCTAAGTCCTTAAACAGGGCCAGCAAAAGAAAGATATTATTCAAATTAGAAATTTATGCGTCGATATTTTTAAAATAGTTTTTAATTTTTATTAATGATTCTGTTTGTTTTATTCTTTCTCTTCCCTATAGTTGGCAATAGTATGCAAGATATATCCCGAGATGATCTCTCAGCTTTAAATGGCAGTACTTCCACGGAAAAAGAATCAACCTGTTCAAAGCTTTTATCTGCCAATGCTGGATCACAATTTACTGGTGCACCTACGACATTAGCCATAACAACCCAACCACCTACAACAACAACACTGACATCAACTACAACAACATACTCGTCAACTTCAATACAAAATAGTTTGGGAGCGGAAATAATACGAACAAATTCAGCACTTCAGCCACATTTGAGATCAATCAATACAAACGATCATGTTAACATTTATGAACCATCAACATCTATAATTGGTGACATAAAGCTAGAGGATCAAAACTCTGCGGATTTATTTCCAACCCACGCTTCAACATGGCAACAACATCCTATGAATAGTCATGAACATGCACATCATCGTCATCATCATCATCATCATCACGATCATAATCAGTATCGCTTTATGAATGTTGGTGGAGGATGCAATAAATTATTGCTGCAAGGTTCAGATGATCCATTGATATCACGTGGTGCCAATACTGTGACAGATGATGATCCGCCAGGAGAATTTAATACACTAATAGCAGCCGCAGCCAAGGAACAACAACACCTTCAACAACGGGTGGCCTCCGAACAATTGCAACCATCGAAATCCCAAGCTAAGCCTCAACAGCGTCATACAAACGGTTGCAGCTCCTTAACCAAGCAACAGTTAAAGATAAAAGCTAATCTGATGAGTCAGTCGCAGCAACAGAGCCAAAACCAAACCAAACCTTCGAAAACTCCACCAAAATCGCAAGCGCTGAAGACGAAAAAGAAACCCGCTGCCATAAAACTGCGTTTTCACCACCAAGCTCTGCCCGCCGAGTATCTGAGTCATTATGAAGCTACGCAGACACAAACTCCGAAGAAGGAGGTCTTCCCCGTTAAGTTAAATCCAGCAGCCAAGCTTCCACCGCCAAAAAGTGCGCACGAAAACGTGCGTTCCTGGCTACAAAAAATTGCGGAAATTCAAAGAAATGCACAGCCACAACATCAGGAACAGCAAATAACTCACGATGCCAACAACAATCAAACGGAAGTCGTTTGTACCATGACAGAAGTACTGCCGCACAATGATCTCAACCATGGTTCTTCTTCGCTGGAGCTTAAAGTTAAACAACCCATGGCGGCTACGCATGTTAAGCGAGTGGTAAAGTATTCGGATCTGCCATATATGGGTGAGATAACATTGGATCATTCGAAACCAAGACGTGGACGAAAGCCAAAGAAAGCTGATATCTGTCATCTCATATACAAAAACTATGGAACCATCTTGCCAGGCACACCAAAAAATAAATTGGACAAGCCATTATCTACTGTGGAAAAAGCTGAACTCAAAGTTGGCGAACAACTAGGAACAGCTGATGCCACAATCTCGCACGAAGAGCCTTTAAACCTATGTCTGCGAGATCAGTCGGCCGAAGACTCGTATTCGATATCGAGTATAGACGATGATGATGAGCGCGATGATTCCTTGGATTGCGGGATGTCGAACTGCGTGACGCCATTACCAATAGCTTCCGATGTGGCTACCGATAATCTACTGGCTGCCAATTTAAAGCTAGCGATGAGCGGAGTTTTACTTGAGGAGCAACAAACAATGCTAGCAACACCAAAGTTGGAACCAAGTATAACGAAATCCAATAGCCCAAAACCCGCTTGGCCAAATGTCACGGAGCAAACTGGTTCTAGTTCTATGATGCATCCAATGAGTCTTTACTATCAGAAGCTAATTGAGTCTGGTACGCTGGTCACTCCAAATGGTCTATCGGCTTTGGGCTTCCCCGTTGAGACAATTCAACGCGATAATCAGCTGGCGCTCAAAATACCCATTCCAAGTGGGCTATTCCTAACACCTAAGCAGGAAAAATCTTCGCCAGCACCATGTTCCGGAAATCAGCTCGAGTATCCGGAACCCATGTCCACACCATCGTCCATTAAATCGGAAAACTCGACCCACACAAATTCAAGTTCGGTAAATCAACCGCTACAACCAGCACCTAAACGTAAACGTTCTGCCATATTCATACCTCCCATGCCGGCGGAAAACGCGAACAACCCCTCCAACGAGATGAGCATCTGCAAGTTCAAATTTACAGGTGGAGCAAGACCTACGCTCCAGGAAAAGAAAATGCTTTCCGTGGATGCAGGAGGCAATTACCGCTACTATAGCGGCACTGGCGACAAATCGATGCGTGGCTATGAGTTCTTCCCACGCGAGAGCCTACAGCATAGCGGTGGAGTTTTACCAGGTGGCGGTGAGAAGCTTACCCTCGATATACCTCCACCCTCGGCGGGACTAAGCAATGAGCTACTGCAGATACCTGACTCACCCACTTCGAATTTGCTGCTTATGCCTTCCGTTGTAACACCTGGACAGGAAACAGTAACACAGGGCACGTCAGTTTCACTATCCTCTTTGACACCGTCGCCAAATCCTGTGGCCGTTAGTAGCACTTCATCGAGCAATGGACAATCTCAAAAACATGTCGTCGATCGCAAAAAGAAAACACGTCGCTCAGCTCAACGCGAGAAACTGGAAAAGACTTTCAAAGAAAAAGGTTTTCTCATACAAACCCAGCAACTGGAGTCGGCTGAGGGCGCCACGTACTGCAAATTTCGTCAACTCAAGAAATTTACGCGCTATCTGTTTCGCAACTGGAAGGACTACCTGCCTGATGAGCTACAACAGGCCAATGAAGCGGCGGCAGCTGCTGCTGCAGCAGCAGTATTGAGTGAACAACAGCCAACGTTACCTATAGATCATCATCCATCCATTGGTGCTGTAGCTAGTCTAAATGCATCAGCATCCCTTGAAAGCATATTAGCTAGCCATGGTTTTAGTGGTGCGCAGGCGCGCTTACTGCGTGAACGCCATTTGGTCAATTCCAGAATGACTGTGGAATCGGGCCTGGAATGATGTTAGTACTGAACGTCACTGAGGTAGAATAGAGGCTTTCACGCTATTACAAGACAATTAATTTTGTTGGGGGGAATTCTAGAAACGCTACGTTTTTAATATTTAGGAAAAAGATGTTGACTGATTAAGTTAGTTTTAAGTGTATATGTAAAAGTTTTAACACTGCCAAAGACTTAGCGTAGGAATTGATATGAATCCAACTTTCTTGATTTGTATAGATTTCATAAAAAATATTTTAATTTACGACATAAATTGGTCAAAAGTCAATCAGCACAATTTTACCTCTCTTGATAATTATTTTCTTCCAATCTCCTGTTGCGGTAGTTAATAAGAAGTTGAGATTCAGAATATTATAAATATTTAGCCGTTATATGCACCTAAACAGTTATTTGGAAATTTTATACGAACTCCGATTCACACAACTTGAGAATTTTGTTCATGGGAGAAATAACATATTTGAAGCTAAAATTCCTGGATGTTTTATTGATCTTAGCTTATTGATGGAAGTTTTTATTGAGATGAATAAGTTTCTGTGTTTAATTCTAGTTGATAAAGCTGTAAATATTAAACTTGTTAAGTTTCTTTCAACATAGTTTTAAGTTTATATTAAGATTGACATCTTATAATAAAATTATTATTCATTTAAAATTTATTACAATAGTAAAGCTATACGACAGACTAGATAATGTTTTCTTCTAATAGATATTTATAAAAAATGTCCGTCCAAAGCTGTTAATTTTTTTAAAATTCATCATATTTAAGGCATACGAACAAATTTTAAGATAAATCTAGTCAAAAACATAACTTTTTAATGCAAAATCAGTTAATTCTGAATTAATTTATTTTATTTTCTTCGACTAAGCTTAAGTAAAAAAATTGTTATTTATTTGAATAAAGCTGTTTTATAAAAATTTTGTAAGTTTTGTTAATTTCTATTCGGTAAATAAAAAGAAAAATGGAATTTTACATTCGATGAGTGTGAAAAGGTTTCATACGAGAAAATTGTAAGTATTATTCTTTGCTTCTTTTTTGGTAAATAAATTTGAAGATCTACTTTTGTAAATCTCTTGACAGAAGAATCAATTCTTTCTCTAGCTTCTGTAAGCATTAAGGAATAGGCCTTTAAATAAAATGACTGATCATATGCTCCTTATGAAACCTTTTATTCCCAAAATCCATTTTTCAAGTTGGGATTCAAGCTATATCCCCTAAAGTGCTGTAAAAAATAATTTTCTATCATATCACACATATTTATCAATTTTTGACAACAATCAATAAAAACTGTCATATACACATTACAGCTTTGCTCAGCTGTCAGATTTTCAATTTACAGACTTTTGATTCTCATGAAATTTTAAAAAATTCGGGGGATAAGAAAAAAAAAATTGTATAATAATAAGAAATGTGTGTGATAAAAAAGATCATAAGTTCCAAACATGTAGAGAAATTAAGTCTGCCAAAAGAAAATTTTTTAATACAGTTGAAAATCTTTTTAATTTAAAACTATGAGTGAACATAACATTTTATTTCAATCAAAACTTTTTGTCAGTAGACATTTTCACATTTTAAACTGAGGACGATTTCGTGCTTAATCCTAAGCTTCGCATGCTTCTATGTACTGTACATAGAATCATCAGACTGATAGTCCAATCAGCCTCGCATAACTAAGCACTGCATAGTTTAACAAGTGTAAGTTGATTGAGAAAGGGCTTGAGAAAGGGTTAGTTGATGAAAAGTCATAAAAGTGTCAGATGTATTGAAAAGCGAACAGTTTTTAATTAGTTAAATTTTTCGTATTTTATTATTTCACCACAGTATATTTCTATTGAACAAAAATTTGAGCTTTAGACCAAGTATGTTGACAACAAGACATCATGAAGACAAAAAAGGCAACAACCAACAACAACAACAACAATAATGTATTTCTTTTAATTACAAGGCTCAATGAAGTAGGCTTACACGTGAGATCTGTTTAAAGCGATTTGCGATTTGTATTTGATTATGTACAACATAACAACGCATGGCACTCTGGAACACCTGAAAATGCAGAGGCCATAAATTTTTACATTTTGACCTGAACTGAGTCACTTAACTTGAATTAATATAAAATTATACGAAACAGTATCTGAATAAACTTATTAAAAACAAACTTCTCAAAACTTCCCAAATGCTTCAAATCTTTCAAAACTTATTTATAAGTTTTCTTCAATATCTCAACTTTCACATTCTGTACTGTAGTGAAAGAGCTTAATTTTTAATGAAATAAAAGTAATAATGTTTAATGTTTTTCTTTCCTTTTCATATTTTTGATTGATCAGTGGGTATTTAATATAACTTTTCGAACCGCCAAAGTTGAGATGTCAATAATTCTCTACGTCTGAATTCAACATATTCAAGAAAAGAACACGATTGAGTTTCATAGGTCAGTTTTCTTCAGAAAATAACAGAAGAAATGCCAAATTAAGAAAAAATAAGAATTTTATCAAAAATAGCAAATGCTGACAGAGACAATATATAATACTATTTTTGTACTAATAAATTCATGCAACAGTCCACTGTTTCAATCTATTACAATAACATGGAAAATACTACAACTCTGTGAAGTGCGAACAGTTTTGACAGCTGCTCATAAAAATTTATTACATTAAATTTTCTCTGTATTTTTTCGTGTCTGTTGCACAAACTCTTGTTGCTTTTTAAAGTTTTTCGTTTTTAATTTCAGTTTTTATAGTTTTTTTTCTAATAAAAAATAACTTTATAAAAAATATATAAGTATAGTGAAAACTAATAGAAAAACAGGTCAAGCACGGTCACGATTATGTAAATGAAACGATTTTACCAGCACGTAAAAATACAAGAACTGCGAAACGCCTACGAACGACAGCCGCAAAAGAGAAGTGTAAAAAATAATAATAGACTAGTGAGCATAGAAGGGAGCATAGACTAAAATAGAGTTTTGCAAAAAACGCCGAGAACCGGGAAGCGCCGAGGTAAACAAAATAAGACAAAAAATAAATAAAAAATCGAACAAATAAATGCAGAGCATGAAGACGAGGGTGACACTCACGACAACTGCAGCGCCGCAACAAAGCAGCGCAACAGCTTCGAGTGTGACAGAGGCTAGCAAGATGCTGGAGGCGGCTCTGCAACAGATGGATGGCATCATATCCGGCAGTACGGCAGCAGTGACGTCGACAGGTGTTGGTGTGGTAGGTGGCGGCAACGGAGTTGGTGGTGTTGCTGGCGTGCATTCAAATGGAACACCGGCGGGCATTGTGCGTCCAAGCATAGCGGCGCTGAGTGAACACAATCTAATATCGGCGACCAATGTGCTGTCGACAGCCAAAACGTTGGCTTTAGCGCTGCAACAGGTAGCTTGAAAAAGTGATTGAATAAAAAATTGATTAATGATGGTGTTTGCTGCATTTAGGTTGGCGTAGCAGCTCCGGCGCCAGATTCTGTTACGGCAGCCATCATCAGCGATTGGTTGGAAACGCATATACCGCGTCAAGATGCTGATGAACGTCTGCGCCGTTTGCAGCGTGACAAGGAGGCGCTGGCAGTGCAGTTTCAAACGCTTACCGAACGTTTTGCCTTGCAGGCGGATAAAATCGCAGAGCTAGAGCGTCAGCTGGCGGAGCGCACACAGCAATTAAGCAACAATGAGGCAGCTTTGCAGAGTCAAATGTTATCTCAATCGGCTTTAGAGACGCAAAAACTGGAACTCATGTCGGCATTGAGTGAACTAAAGTTGCATCGCGCCGCTTTGGAGCGTGAAAACGTAGAACTAAAGGGTACCAACACGATTGTAGAAGAGCGTGGCAGTAGTGGTGATGTCAGAGAGCGGCCTCCTAGACATCCCTTTGGCAGCGTAGGCAATATACATCAGTCAACAACAACACCCAAAACACCGCCTTCGTCGCTGCGTCATCAAATACATCCACAGTTCCACAGCCTGCCGCGTTCGCATGCGACCGGCAAGCCCAACGCCAAAAACAATAACAACAACAACTGTTCTTTCGACTCCAACGCCAATGCCGCCAAACAGCGCAATGTTGCCTTTGCCTCCAATGAGAAGATTATCGATGATGCCAATGTTAATCCAGATCTTATGTATGGCAGCTTTATATCGCAGCTCAACTCGTCGCCATCGCCTAACTTGCGTGAACGTTCTGCTAAAGGTTTGCGCAATATATTCGGCAAGCTGCGGCGCAGTAATAGCGGCAACTTGGAGCTGCCTGCTTTGGAACAAGCAGATATGGAGTTTAGACGCGGTGGAGCGCGTGCCACGGCAGGCGGACGTATTGAGTGGACTTCGCAGGGCACGCAAGCGTCTAGCGCGGCCAAAGGCTACGCTGACTGGACGCCACAAGAGGTCTGCAACTGGCTGTGCGATCTGGGTCTAGGTTGCTACGAGGAGGATTGCAGGTAGTTTGACAATAATTTAACTCTATAAAAAATAAAAAAACAAATGAAATATTTTTCCCAGAAAATGGCTTAAATCCAACACAAGCATCAACTTTTTCAACGTCTCGCCGTTGGACATTGAAAAAGAACTCAATCTCAAGATGCCGTTGCATCGAAAAAAAATCTTGCTGGCTATGGATGAGTTAACTGCCAAGGAAGATGATCCTCTAGCGCTTAAAGCGGGTCAACTAGATGTCAGCTGGGTGCTGCGTTGGCTCGATGACATAGGCTTACCACAGTACAAAGACAATTTTTTGCAGGCCAAAGTGGATGGACGCGTCTTGCATCGTCTGACTTTGGAGGACTTAACACAGCTGCATGTTACCTCATGTCTACACATTGCCTCTTTGCGACGCGGCATACAGTGCATGCGCGCTAATGCCTGGAATCCGGAATGTCTCATTCGCCGCTCTACGCGACGCACAAATAGTGACGAACACGATCCCGAATTAGAAGACGATGAGGAGCGTTCCGAGTGCGTTGCACTCTGGACCGCACATCGTGTTATGGAGTGGCTGCGCGTAGCAGATCTCTCTGAATATGCACCAAATTTGCGTGGCGCTGGCGTGCATGGCGCACTCATGTTATATGAGCCGCGTTTCAATGCCGATCTTTTGGCTGATCTGCTAAGTATACCACCAAGTAAAACACTGCTGCGTCGTCATTTGGCGACGCATTTCAAAGAATTGTTGGGTCGCGCTGTAATACACGGGAAACGCGATGCTGAGGCAGCGCCTGGCTATCAGCCACTCACCATAGCGGCCAAAATTAAAGCGCCAAAAAAGGCCCAATTCTCGCTGAAACGACGAAAAAGTACCAAAGGCTCGAACGAAATCGAATGGAGTGACTATGTCTGCCCCATGACAACGTTGGAAGAACAAGCGACCAATACTTCAACGACATCTTCAACGTCCACGAACAATTCGAGCTCGTTAAACTCCAACTGAGCTGAAACTACTCATGTAACAATGGAGAAAATGAGTAGAAAATATGTGCATTAAGTTAGCGCCGCCAATTTTTTATTTTTTATTTAGAACTAAACAAATATATGTGCTGTGATGTGCCCGATGTGTGCCGCATCACATGCCGGTGTTCGGCTTGTGCTGCATACAAATGATGCAATAAATATAAATTATTTTGCAATGCAGCACAAGAAAGCACACAGCGGAGATGGAGCAGCAAATTTTTTATATAAATAATAATTAAAAAATGGCAGAATTAACTTTGTGCACATGGGAAAAATGTTTTTAGAATTAAGCAATAAAATACACATAAATTTCTTAATACAACTGACAACAATAACAACAACAACAACAACATGAACAATGCAATGCACACAGTAATTATTTTAGACAAACGTTTATATAAAAATTTTTATAAAACCATGTCATAAAACAAATATAATCATAAAAATTATAAAAAAAACAATTATATACACATACACACCTACAACCACACATACACTTATAAGCTAATAGTTAAAGGAATTAATTGTTGAAACAACGTATGTAGTTTGTAGAAATAATGCATGTTGAGTCGTTTTTTTTCAAAGTTACTAGCTCTTAGGTAAGCATCCAAAGAGCTGTGCGGGGATTATGTAATTTTTTCAAGTTTTTTTAAATGCATGCCTCTACCTTAATCCTAGCACAGTTCTAAGAGTGCAACATCAAGCTTTAGTTTAGTGTGTAACAAGAATAAAACATATATTTTTTATTGATCCTCTTACCAAACAATGCTTTAAACTCCCAGCATTTAAATACAATGTATAACTCACAAAAAGTATTTGCTTAATATTTGACATAAAATAGTTTTTTTGTATATTTTTTATCTATGTGCATTTATTTGAATGTATTTTTAAATGGAAATTGTTATTTACTTTGCATATGTTGACTAACCTTATTACGAGCTACACTAAAACAAATACATTTGTACAATAAAAGCTAAGTTAAGAATTAAAAAAAAAAAAAATTATTTTGTAACAATTTTTTGTTCAGTAAACTTTTTGTAGTAAAAAATTTATTGAATGCCCAGACGACGCACATTTACGATTATTACCAATTGTATGACAGCAAATATTGATCAAATAATTTTATTTTGTATAAGAATAAATTTAATCATCAGCTGTCTCAACAAATTTTATAGCATCATGTAAATTGACTATGAACAATTTGTATGAAAACAGTGAATATAAGAGGCCTTTGCCTGAAATGCAAAAATATACATTGAATATAACAAAATTTACAAATACAATTTATTTCATTCAAAATATTCTGTTTACATATGTTTAAATCTTAATTTAATCGCATTAAATCAAGATATTGTATGAATTGAAGCATCAACCCAAAAATAAATATACAGCCAATTGTTCATTTCATCAAACTCTCTAAACAATCTCCAAAAACATAAATAATTCACTTTATTATGGAATTAAAATGACAATGATTTTATGAATCAAACCAAAATTTTATGTTAAATGAAGCGTTAAGGTTAATCCTTTCACGACTACTTTTGAGCGCGCTAAATTATAATAAACTTCTATACGATCTTTTGTTGTTAAGGCTTGGCTAACAAAATCCCGTAACCTTAGAGTTAAAAAGAAAATTATCGTAAGAATAATTCTTTAAAGGTATATGAACATTAAAATTATCAAAACTTATTCAATTTTTTGTGATGATGCCTGTTCAAAATTACGATCAACTTGTATACAATAATTGATTTTGACTTAAATTTGTAAAAGTTGCTTGAAAATCGAATGAAATAATGCAGTTATTTGATTATATGAAACAATTTTCATTATCATAAACAAACCTCAAGATAATCAAATCACTTAAAAATTTGAACCAAACAAAGTATTTGCGAAGTTACGATCAATTGATTAAGGATCGTTTGCTTACTCAATTTGAAATAACTATTTCGAATATTATAAAAGCTGCATTTATTTTCAAATTTAAAATTAAATTGTAATGTCAATAAATGCAAATTATTATAGAAACATTGTTTAAAAGTATGAGAACCACTCAAAAACGAAATCGAGTGTTTTATCGGTCGTTATCACATTAACCGACTGATAAAGACTTGTCTCGATCACGCAATGAGCTCGATCGAAACAAACAAATTGTCATTTTTTTACAAAGTGATTGAATAATTAAAAATAATAATTCGACTAAAATAATTTCGTTTTCGGAAGTTGCGAAACTAAACGTTTTTATACAATTTTTATAGTCACGTCCGTTACAAATCATACAGTTTTGGATATTTTTGGCTGCAGCTGTATTTTGCAGTAAATATTCTTTAATTAAAGGTGCATAAAATTCTACCTTCATGATCAAGAAAGAATTCGATGTTTTAATACCATTTTTTTAGTCACGTCCGTTACAAATCATATTTTTTTGCATTTTTACAGTAAATATTCTTTAATTAAAATTTCATAAAATTCTACCTTTACGACCTAGAAAAAAATTGCACGTTCTTATACAACTTTTTCAGTCACGTCCGTTACAAATCATACAGTTTTGGGTATTTTTGGCTGCAGTGGTATTTAATACTAAATATTCTTTAGTTAAATGTTCATAAAATCATACACCTTTATGAATCCAGATAAAATTTCACAATTTTATACAACTTTTTTAGTTACGGTTAGTCACGTCAGTTACAAATCATACAGTTTTGGAAATTTTTGGCTGCAGCTGTATTTTGTAGTAAATATTCTGTAATTAAAGGTGCATAAAATTCTACTTTCATGATCAAGAAAGAATTCGATGATTTAATACAATTTTTTTTTAGTCACGTCCGTTACAAATCATATTTTTTGGCATTTTTATAGTAAATATTCTTTGATTAAAGGTTCATAAAATTCTAACTTTACGATCTAGAAAAAATTTCACGTTTTTATACAACTTTTTTAGTCACGTCCGTTACAAATCATACAGTTTTGGGTATTTTTGGATGCAGTGGTATGTAATACTAAATATTCTTTAGTTAAATGTTCATAAAATCATACACCTTTATGAATCCAGATAAAATTTCACAATTTTATACAACTTTTTTGGTTACGTTTAGTCACGTCCGTTACAAATCATATTTTTTTTCATTTTTACAGTAAATATTCTTTAATTAAAGGTTCATAAAATTCTAACTTTACGATCTAGAAAAAATTTGATGTTTTTATACAATTTTTATAGTCACGTCCGTTACAAATCATACAGTTTTGGGTATTTTTGGCTGCAGCGGTATTTTATAGTAAATATTCTTTAATTAAATGTTCATAAAATCATACACCTTTATGAATCCAGATAAAATTTCACAATTTTATACAACATTTTTAGTTACGTTTAATCACGTCCGTTACAAATCATACAGTTTTGGATATTTTTGGCTGCAGCTGTATTTTGTCGTTAATATTCTGTAATTAAAGGTGCATAAAATTCTACTTTCATGATCAAGAAAGAATTCGATGTTTTAATACAATTTTTTTTTAGTTACGTCCGTTACATTTCATAGTTTTTGTCATTTTTATAGTAAATATTCTTTAATAAGGTTCATAAAATTCTACCTTTGCGATCTAGAAAAAATTTCACGTTTATGTACAAATTTTTTAGTCACGTCATATTTTTGGGTATTTTTGGCTGCAGAGGTATTTTGCAGTAAATATTATTTAATTACAGGTGCATAAAATTCTACCTTTACGATCAAGAAAAAATTCCACGTTTTTATACAACTTTCTTAGTCACGTCCGTTACACATGGCAGATTGTTTAAGACAATTTTTGGCTTTAGCGTATTTTTCTGTAAATATTCTTTAATTTAAGAACTTCTACGCAAAAGTTTTCTTTTAACGACTTCGAAAAAAACTACATTTTCGAATAGGTACATTTTTGTTCACTACAATAAATTGAAAAAATTGTTCGAATTTTCGAATAATCGTCGAAATGGCTTTATCTTAAATCTGCACAAAATGATGCCAATTAAACATAACTATCTACTAAAACTTCTTGTAAACATTTTCGAAATTCTTTTGAGCGAAATTCTGGATTAAAAAACTGCTTAGTTCTCGTATTTTTGGGAATCTTTAAATATCTTTATTGCTTTTATTTTCAAAATAAAAGGTCAAAAACGAAATTATTCTTTTCCAAATAGAATTTCGATGGTAAAAATATTTAAAATAAAATTGCAGATGATTAAAAGAATTTTTCTGAAATGAAATAACATCATTTAGAATTTTCGAAAATTTCGAAAATCTTCGAAAAGTCCATTAAAAATGTACTTTTTGTAAATTACTCAAAATCAAAGCTTCAACAAACACAAATCTGTGAAGATTTCAATCTTCTAAAAATGTTAACTTTTTCATCATGCGAATATTGTATCTTCGTGGAATTATCTTTTAAACAATCAAACTTAGAAGTCCTTTCGAAAATTCGAAAATAAAAATTAAAAGCATTCACAAAAATTGTCACTTTTTCAAAATTCAAGCGTTTTTTCATTGATAATGTTTTATTTCAAATCTTCGAAAACATAAACATCAAAATTATTTTGAATTTTTGAGATTTATCTTTTTGGGTTTGAAAAATATAAAATTCTTATTTTCGATAAATTTGAATCTTCGAAAATTTCGAACTTAACTTCGAAAAAGCGAAAAATCAACGATTCGAATCTTTGAAGATTTCAAACTTTTTCATAAAATATTTTATTTCAGAATTTCATAATTTTTCTTGCAATAACTGAAAAATTCCTTCTTGCGAATAAACCATAACAAAAGGAAATTTTTAAGTCTTATAGCAAAATTATTTCGAATTATTACGAAAATTATAAAATTCTTAGTTTTCAATTATTATTTTTGAAAAATTTTAATCTTCGAAATTTTCGAACTTAACTTCGAAAAAGCCAAAATTCAACGATTTGCATTTTTGAAGATGTCAAAATTCAAAAAAATGAAAACTTATTTAGAAATGCGAATTTTTCTACACATAATAGAATATAATTAGAAGACTTATCCTTTAAAAATTTGCAAAATCGAAAAAAAAAAATTCAATCTTGAAAATTACTACATTCGAAAAATAATATTTCTTAAACTTCAACAGTATATTTATAAAATCTTTTAAAAAAAAAAAAAATAAAAAATTTATATATTTCATCAACTAAATTTCAAAAGCAAATGTTTCGTTACAGAAACATCAATTACTTGTAATTTTGTTTTCAGTGTACCTATTTAATTCACTGAAAACAAAAGTGTGCTTACCTACAAATACCCATTCTTATCTTTTATTAAATTTGTTTTTTTTTTTTTAAATAATTTTACCCACCCAACCAACAAGTTATCACAACATAAATGCTCATTATATTGAAATACTTCAAAATAAATATAATTTTAAAAAATACTGTATTTTTTTACAAACAAAGCACATATTATGTATGTATGATGAATAAATAATAACTATTTATTGCTAAAGTTATTCATATTTAATACTAAGTTTAGTCAATTAAAACCGAAACGAACACCATTGCCCCAAAGTAACAAAACAAAAAGTTAACTTGAAACTTAATTCTAAAATATAAACATTTATTAATTTAATAACAATTGTAACAATACAAAAACAATAAAAATAAATATTTGTATCTTTAAGCATTTGTTAACAAAACCTGCACTTAAGTACTTTCAAGTATTTTCATTTTTGTATTTAATTTTCCTTAGCAATAAAATCAATTTGTATTTCTGGCATTTTTTAATTTATAAGATGCGGCTTTGTTTATAGCAGGCTTTACATTTATAACCGTTATTTTTAATATTTATTCTATGCTTCTTCAAGTATCGCCTTATTTAAATTGCACTTATTTTACTATATTATCGCTCCTTGTTTCTTTACTTAAGTAAATCTTTTCTTTACAATTTATTAATATTTGCCTTATATTTGTTTCATGTAAATTAATGTTTTGAATAAATCAAATTTATACTCAAATTTGGTTTAACTCTATATATCTTTTTTCAAATAGTTTGTTCTGCTTCACATATTTCGTAGTTTCGTTGAAATTCATTCCGTTCAGTTATAATTCAGTGCAGTTTTTTCACATGTTAGGTTTCCTTATTTTTTTACAAGGTGCAAATTTTAATTTCGAATGCGTATTCAGTTTTATATAGGTTCTGATTTTTTGCCACAATGTTTTGTTTTGCGCCATAGTTTATCGTTTTAAATTTTTATTGTTAAAACTAGTGAGCCCAAATTTGTTCTGTGAATTGTTAAAATAGCATGTGACATCAAATTAAAATATTTATATATAAAACTGTTTAAAAAATTTGACTGATTTTACAAAAATTATGCAATAAATAAATAATGAAAAAAGACATAGAGTTTCAACATTTAAGTGGGAGTAGTTTTGTTTTTAAATAAATTAAGATATAATTAAAAATTAAGAACCTACTTATTTTTAATTACATAGTCAAAAAATGTAGAGTTTTTATTGCAACAGAGAAACCAAGGTATATAGGTATAACCCTAAAAGAGCACGTTATGCTGACCGATTTTACCGAGTATAGTCTGACAAGTCAGATTTTTTTCTTGTCCTGACGTAGTTAAGGGGTATTTTGAGGTTTTGCAAGCTGAAATCTGTATTTGGACAAACCTTTATTAAAACTCTATTAACCTATACCTTTTGATGTCTGTAACAAAGCTGATTCAAATAATAAGTTAATAAATATCTTAAACAGTTTTGTCTGTTCACTACTCCCTCTTCTTATCACATATTTTGAACACTTACTTATTTGGTGCTTACAACCGTCAATCGATATTGGCCCCGTCCAAGAATTTTCGCCAGCCATTTAGGTCAGGTTCTCCAACGCTTGGTCTTTCCAACGGAACTTCGCCTGTTTTCACGAGCAGCAAGTCCAAAACCAGGATAAAGGAGGATGTTCTCAGGTAACGGATTCGCCCTATACTGAGTAAATGTACTACATTTAATGTAGAAGGGACAACCCAGATCTAGGAGTTCGCCCAAGCTGGGAAGAAGGAAGGTAGGTTAGCGCGGTGATAGTCTTTACCTTGGCAAAAACATGAACACAATACCACTGGCATATTTGCATGTCTTCTGTATGTGTTAATATTATTAAGGCAGTATAACTGCAAAATCGGAGTTTTGCTTGAGTGCAAAAAATAAAAAGAGAAGATGTTTAACGGTTATAAATGTAAAATGTAAACGGTTATAACGGAGGATGGATGTGAAAAACGAAGTTCTTAAGTATTTTTGAAGTGTTGAGGCCACAACACGATAGAACGAAACAGTTCGCATCGAAGATGCGAAGAGACGAAATAGCTTGTCTTAGTAGTGTGGTAATGAGTAATCTGTGGCGAAAAGCTGGGTAACGTCGGTCAGGAGGACGGAAAGAAATGAAAAGTTAATTCCTAGTAATTTCCGAGTGTCAGCTATTTGAGGTCTTATCTGAGGTATCAGATAGGATACGAAGAGATGAGAAGTTAATCTTAAGGCATAGATGCCCAAGGTAGTAGTATTGGTGAGAGTGACGAAATAACACTGGAAGAAAACAATTTGCTATTCATTTTATTTAGTCGTCAACGAGATTGCAACGAAAGCACATGTGTGGCGGGTGTTGTCATTTTTATACCCCAACATTTAAAAAACGTAAATGGGGTATATTAATTTTGTCACTCCGTTTGTAACGCCCATAAGGAGGCGTGGTAGGTATGGAAAAGTATATATTTTCTTGATCAGCATCACCACCCGAGTCGATTTAGCCATGTCCGTCTGTCTGTCCGTCTGTCTGTCTGTCTGTCTTTCTGTCTGTCTGTTTGAAAGTTTTTTTAAGGTATAATTCGCAACAATAACCCTTCAAAGACCGGATATATTCAAGTTTAAAAAATTTTTTTTTATATTTTCCTCTTGTTTTTTATTATTCGATAAGTTGTTAATTAAGATAGTTATTGTAAAAAGTTATTTAAGTTTTGCTCATATTTTGAAGATTTTTATTAAAAAACAAAATTTATTGAAACCGCGCGATTTTTTCAAAACAATTTTTTATTTTTATGGTAAGGAAAGCGCCGCAGACAAAAAATTAATTAAAAAAATCGCGCCGCAGGCAGAAAAGCACTACAACAACAACAACAACAAAAACAACCACAATAACAACAACAACAAAATGAAAAAAGGAGTTAAAAAACTCCTATATTTCGTAATAAAAAGATTCTTTGAAGTGTTAATAAATTTCCCTCAAATAATCATTGTTCAATTTGCAATTAAAAAGTAATAAAATCTTCTATGTTGATACTCTTATTGCAGTTACGCAATAAAAGTATATTTCTCAAACTAGAAGAATTCAGCTTATTGCGTTTTTTTGAGCAAATATAATTCAAATCTGAAAATATTTGTTCGCAAAGATACGTTGAGGGAAATAAAGATTAACACTTCAATGAAATCTTCTTCATTTCAGGATATATTGTACCATCCAGATTTTTCCAGAATTCTATATTGATAGATAGATATAGATATGATAGATAGATTTTCAGCTTCTAAAAATTCAAATACTTCATTTCTAAGCTCAAACAATCTATTAATACTGTTACCTCGGCTTAACCAACGTACCTCAGTAAACATTAATAGATCGTGGTGAGAAGCATTTGAATTTTTTAGAAATGTCACAAATTTTCTATGAGTCAGTGAGTTATGGCCGCCCCTTATCCTATTAATTATCCGCTCAGTAGCCTTCATGACCGGATGCTCGGATATAAATTTAGAAGCAAGAGCAGCCTGGTGTATTATGCAATGCAAGGTATAAACCTCAATTTCATTTTTTTTCATCTGGTCTACAAATCCATCACGTTTGCCTGTCATAGTGTTCGCACCATCCGTACAAACTCCGGCTAATTTGTTAGAATCAACAACGGAAAGAAGTTTTTCGTTGACGACATCGAACAATAATTTGGCGGTTACATTGCCATAAAATGTTTCAACAGAATATATTGACTCGAAAACATTGTAAACTGAATCAACGCATCGAATGCAGATTACAAGTTGACAAAGGTCATTAATATCGGTGCTCTCATCAATACAGAATGAAAAAAATTCGCAATTTTTTAATTTTTCCCTTACTGCCGATTCCACAATAGCACCCAAATAAAGAGAACGCCGGGTTATACTATTGCGGGACAAAGGTAATTTTTCAATAAAATTAGTTTTATAATGAAGTTTTCCAAAAACTTTACTTAATATATTTTTGACAAATGGCCCATCTGAAAATAGCCTTCCCTTTTTTACAATATCTAAACTTATTAAGTAAGATAAACCCATTTTTAATTTCTCCTCCACCATATCTTCATAATTTTCTTTAGATTGATTTACCCATTCCTTCAACTTTTCAATAAAAATTTTATTATAAATTTTAAATTGTTTTTCTTTTTCTTCCCCCTGCAAATAATTCATGTCTTTGTGAACATCTTCAAAATGTTTTTTTAAATTATATTTCTTATTTTTTATAAAAGTCTTATGACAAATAAGACATTGCTGACATCAACATTGATGACATCAAAAGCATTTTGTAGCATAAAATACTTTTCGGCTGACATCATTAATGAATCGCAATAATTATGTGTTCACTGACAGCAGTCTCGATGACGAATAAAATGTAAAATAAGACACAGCAGTTCTGCAAGTGTAGTTTGTCTCTCCCACTCAACATGCTGATTTCCTATTGGTTGATTGACGATCAAACAAAAGAGCGTAAGTATACGTGTGAGTTTAATTTGCTGATATCAGCCACTACTGGGCATCTATGTCTTAAGGCCTAACCAAAATAGACGATTTGCTCCGTAACGAGTGAAGACGAAAGTGTTCGCTTAAATGTATTTCAATGTTGTAACCCAAAATGAACAAACGTAAACTTATCGAAACTAAACGAAACGGTTTGACGAGACGTTCTGTTCCGTAACAACCGAACTTTTAGCGTCTCAACTCGTCAACAACAGCTGTGCAGGTAGTCTTCTTCTTTTTTCAGACGATTGGAGGAACTCGTTTCATTTTGGGTTAAATATCAAAACAGACGTAACGATTGCAAACATTCGGCAAGTTGCAATCGTCTTGTTTCGTCTATTTTGGTTAGGGCTTTAGTCATTTCGGAGTATCAGAAGAGTACGTTGGGTGGCTGTTGAATGTTGATTGATGGCTCAGAATTGATTTGGTGTTAAAGTGGTGAGTTAAATGTCGTCACAGTCATGTTTTTTCCCCCCCAAAGGTGAAAGCATTGAAAGCCTGATTGCGAAACTTTAATCCGCTAAAAACACCTCTCCCAGGTCCATACATCCTCCCGGGACCACCTAATGGTATTACTTCAAAAGTTGGACAGAGCATCTATCACTCGTTCATCATCTGTGGTTAGTATTCTTCGCTAGTTCTATACACTCCTTCTATATTCCGTGTAGGAATATAGTACTCTAGTACAGATACCCATACTAATCTAAACTATACTGGCCTGTTTTCGTCTTTTACTCTATGTATCATCTCGTCAGAGCGTAATTTTTGTATAATAGGCGTTATTATGCTGCTGATAGTGTCCCATGTTTTTCGGGATATCATGTGTTGTACGATGTACGACGGATTTGTATTTTGTCTGCTTTGATCTAACGCTGCAAGTTCCTCTTCAAAACGTGGGCACTCTGTCACTACGTGTCTTGCGTTCTCGACTTTGTTGTTGCAGTATAAGCATAATTCACTATCAACATACTTGTACTTAAGCAGATAATGTCGGAAGCAGCTATGACCGGAGAGCCATTGCGTCATATGGTGGTTTACCCATTAGTAGGCGGCACACTTATCCATGTTTTAAGGTAGGGGATCACTTCGTTGGTTCATCTTTCTTTGGTAGATTGTTCCCATTGCTCCTGCCACTATCTTAAACTAAGTTCTGGAATCTCTATACGTTCTCTTATGGTTTTTGCTTCTTTTGCTGCGATTTCAACCGGGATTCTTGCCACCAGATACAGTACGAAACGTCACAGTCATGTGTACGAACAATTTATCTTCCAAATATTGGCTGGGTGATATGCTATATGTGTGTGCAGGTAAAACCCTCTTGCCCGGAAGACTATCGCAGGGGAAAGGCAGGTGTCTACGTTAAATTCAAGAGAAGGTCTTTCCAACGGAGATCTGGGCGTTCTCTTCTGCTCTGTCCGCCACCAGGTACCGAATCGAATAATTTTTTTGGCTAGAGCATCGTTTTCATTCGCTTAACATGACCTATCCAGTAGAGTCGCTCGATTTTTATGTGCTTAATTATGTCGACGTCCGCGTAGAGCTTATACAAATCGTGATTCTCTCAAATTCGGTAATCGCATCGAAGATCTTACGAAGGATCTTTGCTTCGCAAACTTCCAAAGTCTTTTCATCGAAACTGCTCAAAGTCCAGGTTTGTACTGCACACAATAGGACGGGCATTTTTAGTGACTTATAAAGCGTGAGTTTTGTTCGTCGAAAGAGGGCTCTGCTTTTCAATTGCCTACTCACCCCAAAGTAACACCTGTTGGCAAGAGTTATCCTTCGTTTTATCTCAATACTGACATCGTTGAAAGAGTTTATGCTGGATCCCAAGTAGACGAAGTCCTTAAAAACTTGGAAGGAGATGTTGTCAAGAGTGACGTGGTTCCCAAGACGCTGGGACTGTTTGTTTGTTACACTAGGTATTTCGTCTTATCTGCGTTCACTGTAAGATCTGACTTCGACTTGACTCTTTCGCTAATATGGAGAATGCTGCACTGACTTCGCGCGTATTATGGCCAATGATATCGATATCATCAGCATACACCCGCAGCGTTATACTTTAGTAGAATATCGTGCCACTGCGTCTCAAATCAGCAGATCGGATAATCTTTACCATCATTAGGTTGAAAAAGTTGCACGATAAGGAATCACCTTGTCTGAAACCTCGTTTGGTATCGAATGGAGGAGTGAGATCCTTCCCGATTTAAACTGTGCTGCTGGTGTTGCTCAGTGGATGAACTTTGCAAGAATACCAAATTCAGACATGGTGGAGTATAGATGATTCCTTATTGGATTGTCGAAGGCGGCTTTGTAATCGACATAAAGATGGTGTGTGTCGATTAGTTTTTCAAGGGTCTTTTCCAAAATTTATTGCGGCTAAATATCTGTTCGATAGTAGACTTGCAAGGTCTGAAATCACACGGGTAATGTTCAATTAGCTGGTTAACGTTGTTCTCCAGTCTTACATTATTAGCTCGACAGACCCTTATAAGCGATATTAAGAAGGCTTATCCCACGGTAGTTGGCGCATATGGTTGGATGCCTTTCTTGTAGATTGTGCAGAGGACACTGAGGTTTCAATCGTTTGCAATGCATTCTGTCTATCATATTCTACATAAAATCTTAAGAATGTTTTTAAATAGAGCTTCACATCCATTCTGGAACAGCTCAGCAGCCACGATAAAATGAACAAACGGGTTCTAACCATCACGCAAGTCCGTTTTGATTTTTATAAATTTTAACAAAAAATTGTTTAACTTATAAATGTTATAAACTTATTTCTGTAACTTTCTTAGCCACGAAGGAATGTTAATATTTAATTTTTAGATACAAAACAATCGATTACGAAATGTTCTTTAATTTTCCTTCTCTCCGAGTGTTTAGCAGTTTTTAATCAAGAAAAAAATTCGCAAGAATATTCACGATTGATCTGTATATAAAATTATGATAAAAATAAAAAACAAGCCGAACAGTTCCGTAAGATTTTTTTTTTTTTGTTTTGATGAAAAAATAGTTATATTTCAAGTATTTATACTTGCGAAAGCACTTAACAAGTACAAAACAAATTTATAATTTGTTCAGCAAATAATAAAGTATAAAATTGAAGAAAAATCACAGTTTAAGATTAAAATATGAAAGTTACAGTTGATCAAAGTTAACTAAGAAACTGATTACATTTCTCTTAAATGTATATGTTACACAACCCTGAGTTTGAAGAGACTTTATGTCGGCACATTCCGACAAGTGAAGTCTATAACACTGAGATGTATTGAAATATTTTTCGAATTCATTGAATTTTGTTCGCAATCGTCACGCACGCTTCTCAAAACCGGATGAAAAGTAAAATTGCTGCTGAAAGTTATGGCTGTTTCGTGGTTCCTGCGTCAGGTGCTCCTTGCCATCGTAGTAAGAACCATAATAATTTTGAATTGTTTCTTTAGTAGCATTGAGTATAAAGAGAATATCTTTTGTGGCAGCATATTTGTTAAGATTTTCGCACAGACAATAAATATAAATAGAACCTAGAGGCTGATTTTTGTCATCAAGATGGCGATACGATTTGCAACCTGCAAAATAATGCATTTAAATTTTGAGTTTTAATAAAAAAAAAAAAAAAAATACGTGTGCCGAACTTACCCTCATGTGATGAAAATGATTTCAGAAAATACTTTTGCTGTTCTTTCTGTTTATGTGTACCATCTGAGCGTGCAAGGTGACAATCATAGGGTCCGGCACAAGCCTGAATTATGAGCCATTTTAGCTTGCCCTGCAGGCTGGGTACCAAGAAAAGGGGATTGAGTATCTTCTTTTGTATAACTGCACATTCTTTGCCTTTAAGAATTTGTTCATCGTTCGTTCCATGTGAAAAAAACACAATAATGACGTAGTGGTAGATATCAAAGTTGGTACGGCCGATAACTGTGAGAGGGGTAGATAAGATTATCAAAGAAAGTTAATAAAAAGAATTTCAAGAAACGCTAAAATAGGAAATTACTAAGAAATGTCATAATAAAATTTATTTTAAAGCCTGTTCTTTTTTTTATTTTATTCAATGCTATTTAGTTCGTGAACAATACTTATTGAACATTTATTTGCTCTCTACCCAAAAATGTCTTTTGACTCGTTGAGCTCTCATTCAAGTATACCAAGAACTTTGATAAAATTCGAGGTTTTCCGAGAAATAAATAGCTTGTCTTTTCTTCAAAGCTGTAAAATTTGAAGTTGTGTACAAAGAGATTAAGACGCATGCGACAAAATGTTTGACACATTAATTGAGTTATATGATCAATTTGTATGGTATAATAAGTATTTGTGAAACAATTATGTAAACACGCACATTAAAAATATGTGCCGCATGTGGCAAAAAACATCCGCGACTGATAAATGTAAAGCTAAACAACTCAAAAACTTCTTAAGAATTAAATTTATTTGCTCTTGTCACCAATTTATTTGCTCTTGCCCCCAATCTTGGGGAGCTTGTGGCTTGCTGAGCGTTCCAAATAGTTTCGGAACAAATATTATTTATTTGGAGATTAAGTCGCATGCGACAAGAAGTATGCAAGTTATTTATAAGACACTTGAAATTCAATAACGCTTGAAAAAAATTCCAAATAACTCATTTCTTTTGTATTATGTTTCAAAATAAGAAATTCACAATGCATTGCTACTGGTTTCTACCGATCATCGAATCAATCAACCAAATTGTTAACATTTATACATTAATTGTATAACAAATAATGAGCGATTTGAACTTTTGACTTGCTGTTTTCTTTTGTTGTACAAATAACTATAAGATTTTGAGAAAAATTCCCACTAAAAATCTGTAGAGTTTATTATCTGTCCCCTTAATTTATATTCTCATAAAACAAAAGAATTGAATCAATTCCTCGAACAGATACCTAAATAAACTGATACTTGGAAATTAAGGGGTGTTTAATTTAGAGGTAATTTTATTCAAAAACAAGAAAAAACAAAAAAAAATTTTAGCCGGCTTATCCATGAAGACTTTGAGTTTAACTTTGCCCCAAGGAAAAAGCCTTAAGGTATTATATCACACGATCTTGGAGACCAATTCACCGGTTCGAAGAGTGCAATGAACTGTGCACGGAATTGCACTTGCAATAAAGCCCATCGTATCATGGGCTTTGTTGTGTGAATACTCTAGAATGAATTTCTAAACAGGAGCTTGGTGTATTTTTTATCTAAATTATTAGTGCCTCCCAGGTTAGAGAACAGTTTGCGCAACATTGAAAAATTTGAAATTTTTGGGATGTACGGCAATAATTACCCACTGTGCCGTGGCGGCTAAAAAAAATTTCCGGCCTCGAGTTTCAGCCGGATTTAAGCGGCTCGGCGCAGTATTCTGTGTAGTCGTCTTTTTCTTGTTGACCAACAATTCGCTTGTAAATTGTTTTTTGTTGCGAATGGAATCTATTTTTTAATAACTAATACAATTAAAAACGTGTAAAGTAACAGGAACAGCAAATTGGAAAGTATTTTTAGTTTTCATTGAACCTTCTATGTTGACTTGAAAAAAGTTTGTCTAATTTGTTGCGAAAAACATTATCAAAAATGTCAAAATTAACAGAATAGGCAAGGAAGCAGCTCCTTGCCTCTTCGTCCTATAGGATAAACATATGATGGTATGACGAACATTTGGCCCCTTGGTACCGGTGTTTATAATTCACAATTCTATAATTACAATTTACTTATAAATAAAAACTCACAATCATTTATTTCTTGAAGTATATTACACTCCTCCTCCTCTTCATCACCTCCAAAGTTAATTCCTTCAACTGTAACATTCATATTTTCTAGAGTTGTCTTAAGTAATTCTACATCCAAATCTGTGCCTACACGGTTTTTTCTATTGTTGAATATTAATGCAATGCCTGGAACGAATGCCATTTTCGAAGATAGTTCACATTATTTTCTCTTGACTTGACCATGAGCCACTTCACAGCTAACCGACACGAACTTGTTACACCACAAAATCTTGATCATTGCAAATAAATTTGCGGCCGCAGTAGAGCGTTAAGATAGTTACTTTGCTGAAACTATCAAAACTTTCAGCAAAGCTAGGTGATATCCACAAGCTGAAATGATGTATTAAAAAGAATCGAATATTGCTTTCAGTGATCATAAAGCTGGAAGTTCATTTACTGCATTTGCATATATGTACGTTCATCTACTCGCTGAACGCAATGGAATAGAAAAAGCTTATGAGAGAAAGTTTTATGCCTACGCATATCTACGTGCGTAACGTTGGAAAAAAGCAATTTACGCAAGAAAAGTAGAAAAAATTTCAACTTTGCTTTCGTAATTTGCGTTTTTTGATAGCTCGTTACTTAAGACGAACAGCGAGAAAAAAAGGAAACGAGACAAAAGCTCATTACTTTTAGGGATAGCTCTTGTACATAAATCTTAAAAATTAAAAATGTCTATTATTTTTTTATTTTAAATTAACTTACAGATATTTTTTATATACTCAAGATTTAAGATTTTTGAAGTTATAAATTGATTTACAGAATTTGTTGTGTAAATATGATAAAAATTCCGCACTAAGAAAATACCAAATGTTTTATTATTTTGCAGTCTGAACGTTAAATGCGATCATTGTACTCTGCCAAAATTTTTTTGCGTAAATTGTGCGAAGGAGTAGACGGACGCATATGCAAATGCATATGCAAATGCTTATGCAAATGCAGTGAATAAACTTCCAGCTTTAAACGTATCCACGGTGTAGAACCCTGCAAGACATGCCTAACTGAAACTCCAACACAATCACAACATTTGCAGCAAAAACTAATACATTCTCAGGTATTTCACGTTTGTCTGTTTTGTTAGAACGAGACAACAGTATTAACATTAAAATTAATGTGTTGTGTCAAATTTACATTAGGTGTATTAGTTAAATACTCGGTTAACTTACCGGTAGTATTAACATGAGTAGGCGCGACAGCTATAAGTGAAAGTATACCTGACACTTCATGAGTAAGAAAAGGATGGCACTATTCATGTACATGAGTTTCGGGTAGTTTTTTCCCAACGCCCTTAAGAAACTCATAGAAACTCGTTCATATAGCCTACCCAAAATTTTTGTAGCACTTTTAGTTAAATACCCAAATAATTTACCAGGACTGTTCTTGCTGGGAAGTTTCTCCCTAAGGGTGTATTTTTTTTTTTTAATAATTCGGAATAAGAATTGAATGATTATTCAGAATGGAATGAAAAAAGAAACAGAACTCAAACATATATCAAAATATCTAGTTATGATTCATTCGAAGAAACTTCCATGATGTTTTTTTTTAGGTTTTTTTATTAAAAAAATATTTGGCTGTTAAAAGTTGCGGAAAAATAGCAAGAAAAAAAAATTAAGAATTCAGACATACTTTTAAAGCCGAATATTCTATTTATTGCATTTCGGTTAAAGGAATAAAAATCACGCGTTCGAAATATTCCATAATGGAAAGTGAAATGATTTGGCAGTCAAGCGCGTTACTTACATGCATTTTTATAGAACAACTAGAACTGAAAAACTCCCTATTTTTCTGAAAATTCTTTGTTATTGCTTCGAGAAAATTATTTTACTCGGCATTTTCATTTTAAGTACTGTTATTTTAAGCATGATACAATTACAAGATAGGCTCATATTGGAGAAAAACGTTAGCTTCAAAATCAACAGCTGATTTTGAGTTTTGCTAATTGTTTTTGTTGGTTTTGTTGTTTTGAAGTTTGTGGTACTTACAACTTTGTTGTTGTAAAATTTCACAATTTCACGTAATCTAAAGTTTAAGTCTATTTTACCTGTTTTGTAGGCTTTAGTCGGAGAACCGTTTCCGTACTCAAAAAAATGGTAAAAGGGAGTACAATCGAGAGAGTAAAAAGCTATCCTCCTTATAAATAATTGAAAGTTTTAGTCTAAAAAAATTCTTCTGGGAAAAATGATAGAGGTGTCAAACTGTTTAAAATTAACTATTTAGAAGTTAGCAAAGAAATTGCCGAACATCAAAAGTTATTTGAAATAAATAAAAACTATTGGAATGAAAACCAGAAATTTGGTAAATCGTGTAAAACTAAATATAAATGTTAATTTCAGAATTAATTCGAATATTGTTAAAAATCATTAGCATATCGACTGCACTGCCGATGCTCCACATTCAACAAACGATTTTATTTGATAGTTTACACAATTTTATTCCAAAAAGCGTTCCCGTATTTTTTTGTGTTTTTCTCTATTTTTGAAAGTTTTTTTTTTCTTACTCTCACGCTATTGATATCTTAGACTTTTTAGTCTAAAAAGGACGAGAACAGGCCTTTTGTGATCGGGCGATTTGTGTCGGTGCATTATATCTGGAGCGGGCAGTTTATTGAAAAATGTATTTATATTTATAAAGATCGTTTAGCTTTATTTCGCTCTTTTTACCACCCTTCTATTAAAAAACGTATAACTACGTGATCCGCGCTCTAGCCACAGTTTGCGAAAAACGTATTTTTACGTGTCTTGCCAACAATGTGTTAAAATTAACATACCTTGTTATTTTATCATGATTTCAACGAAGAGCGGTATATTATTGTTTTGATCTAGAGACCATGGTTCAATCATGATTAGCTATGGGCAGAGAGCGCTCTGGGAGCGTTGAGAGCAAGAATTGAGAGCAAAGTCTGATGTAGCAACATAAAACGCAACAACAAATCAAAGACAAGAGACAAACACAGAAACAACATAGAAGCTTTAAATAGAAGCTAAAAGTGTTGCCCATAGCCGATCATGATCAATTATACAAGGTAGGAGTGACAGTTCTTTCGTCTTGCACCAACTGTCAAAAATAGTACAAATAAGAGAAAAAGTAAAAAAGAAAATAGGAAGTAAAATATATAGGCAGATGACAGGTGGTGCAAGACACTCGTGAGATAATAGCCAGTTGTCAATCCTACCTTGTATAATTATATCATGAGTTGAATCAAGAATGATAGACACAAGATAACGCGTTCCGCAATCCCGTTATTTAATGCTCTCTTTCTCAATATAGTGCATGACGTTACGCAGCACTTCTGCTTAAGAAAAACGAATCTAAATATGCGATCGCTTAAGCAAATTGACGAAATAGAAAATATATTCTTGCGGAAAAGTAAAGTAAAAATAACTACTCTTCCCTATAAAAATATTGATATTTTTGTATACGAAAAAAAGTAAATTTTTTAAACTTTCATGATTTTTATATCCTAAAACATTCAAGACCGACAAAATTTTATTGTACCAATAGGTTTAGAAGGTCCTTATTATTATATTATAATAATAAGAAAAAAATATTTAGACATGGGCCCAAATTAAAATTATTCCAAAGTCTGACAGTGTTGCTGGATGACGTCGTGCTCTCTCTCTCTCTCATTTGCGGAACGCATAATCTTGTTTCTATCATTCTTGAGGTTGAATCAAAAGGATGTCGCAAGGCTGAGACCGAGTGCCCATAAATGTCAAATCGAAGTTAACAGCTCAAACAAAATCTGAAAGCGAAAGAAAGCTAAAAATTGACAAAATGTAAAGCCGATGAAGTTATTGTTGCTTTTCATTGATTTTGACAATTCTGGGTACTGAGAAGAGAGTAAAATCAGCCCTGCGACAACCTTATTATTCAACCATGCTCGAGACGAAGTTCAATTGAACTAATATCAACATATTTTTCTCAGATTGCTCAAGAACATGGTAGACTCGCGGCCAAGAACCCAGATCCAGAAATGTCAAAAAACAAAAATGAACAATGAACAACGAACAACATCAAAAGAAAAGGAAAACTATTTGCATTGATTTTGACATGGTTGAATAAATAAGGTTGTCGGATGGGTCAGAGCGAGTTACCATAATTGTCTAATCCAAGTTGACAGTTCATACAAAATCTGAAAGCGAAAAATTGATAACATGAAAAAGTGATGAAGTTGTTGTTGTTGCTTTTCATTGATTTTGAAAATTATATGTACTAAGAAGAGAGTACGGTCAGCCCCGAGACAACCTAATATATTCAACCATGAATTTTGACAGTTTCTATTCAGACCGAGAGAGATACCTTTTTTATTCTGCCATACTCAAGAACAAAAAAAAAAATAAAAAATTGCACAAGAATAACAATAAATAAACTACATTAACATATATTCAAATGAGCATACAACAGAACCAACGAGGTGAACTCATAACAACAACAACTACAACAAGCCATCAAGTAAAATAAACAACAATTTGCAATTTTGTTGTTTTGTTTCTAATTTAACTTGTTTTGTTTTTGTTTGTCTCTTATATGTTTTTGCATAAAATTTTTCTCTCATGCACTTTCACAAATGCAATGCTGCATGCAGACAATCTTCGACAGTGCTTGAAAACGTGTGTGCATGGGTGTGTAGGAGAAAAAGCATTGCATAAAATGCAACATTTTGTCGCTGTCGCACACTGTGTGATAAAACCGCAAAAAGAGCAATAGAATTAAAAATTATGAGAGTCATAAGAAAAACCTTTTTATTTTGTTGCAAAGTTTTGCAAAGAAATTTATGCAAAATAAAAAATAAAAACAACAAAAATGCAAAACAGAAAATAAAAAAAATATGCACTAAAATTTTATAAATAAAATCAAGCTCGGGTGGAGAAGGTGCAAATGCAGTAATAAAAATGCTAATAGTGCAAAAGCTTTGGGAAATGCTCCGTTAGCAAGTTGGATGCGATGATGGTTTGACGGGGTGCGCCTGAGTAAAAGTAAAATACGAAAAGTAGTGGATAATTCAAAACGTGACCAAAAGATTGAGCGCACAATTTTTGGGGAAGTTGCACAAAAAATACAAAATTGTGAGGAACTTAGTGTAATTCAAATGGAGAAGACAGCCATGAGTAACCGGATTAGTTAATTGAGATTTACCCGGAATGGGATTAATATGGTTAATATTTAAGAATTAATTTTGTGTTATTGATAAGAAAATCAATGAAAATTTTAGTATTCGAAGGAAACATGCTTATTTGAAGAATAGATTTAAGCTTCTAAAATTTAAGTCCGTTTTAAGGGATATAAGCGATGCAGAGAAATCATTATTATTTTTTTGAGGTGGTAATTTTCATTGACCACATAGCCTCTCACTGATAGTATGGCCCCTTTTATATTTATCAAGACTTGACAACAACTGTTCACTTTTAGACTTGACGAAAGCTTTCAGATTGGTCCATGGTATAATAATTACCATGGTTGAATAAATAAGGTTGTCTCGTGGCTTATTGTACTCTCTTCTCAGTACCCAAAATTGTCAAAATCAATGCTACAACAAAAACTTCATCGGCTTTACATGTTAGCAATTTCCGCTTTCAGATTTTGTATGAGCTCTCAAATTCGATTTGACATTTATGGGAATTCGCTCTCACCCATGCGAAAAACTTATTTATTCAACTATGATAATTACAAGGTAGCATTGACAGTTGCTTAGGAAAACATCTCCAGTCAAAAAATATACTCAAAAAGAGAGCGTTCACAATCGGCCATTGAAAACACAATGTTGAAAACGTTCATGGTGTAATAATAATAAGGTGTTAGCGAATTTGACATTTCTCTCTCAAAATGATAAATTTTTTCGCCCTGTTCCTGTCAAAAACAGCTGATGGTGAATTGGAATGAAAATAAATCAGCAAACGTGCAGTCGGTCGAAGCTCAATGCCATGTCCACTTCTTTTGATGGCTATTATCAGTTGAGGTATTAAACATTCTTTCATGGCATTCGATATTTTCTTGAAGCAGTCAATGTGAATGCAAGACAATTTGCATGCTGGCCAAAGCTTCATGTCGGTGGCACCTTCCAGCGCACGTTATTGATAAAATGACAAAACCATTCAATGCCGAACTTGGCAAATGGGTGAAGACAACTGCAATAACTTTTTGTCAACACAACACGTCACAAATAATTGAATTATATATTTATTTAAACTTTATTCGCACAATAACCTATAAAAACTATAACCATCATCATCTAGCAACTCAAACAAATAACACAATTTGGCAACTATCAACGGCTCCTCTCTTTCGCTCTCAATTTTTTGACAGAAAGAAAGCTATTCTTGGTGTTGTCAAAATTTCACTAACACCTTATTATTATTACACCATGAAAACGTTGAAGTGAAAAGACAACAACTTCAGCAGCTGCAGATGCATTTTCACAAACAGCTGCTTTTGACAGGAGATGTTTTCTCATATAAGAGAAATTGACCATTTGTCGATGCTACCTTGTATTATTATACCATGGATTGTTCAAGAATTGAATTCAAATTTATTTCTTCTTTGCTTGTTTTCTATATAAGACAGCCTTACAATTTTCATGTACAGAATACCAAACGCACGCAAGCAAAAGATTTCTTAAGATCTCCGAAATACACTTCAGTTTCCAATTCGACCTCTTCAATCGTCGTAAATCTCCATCTCTGGAGCCAACTTTTTAAGTTTGGGAACATAACTCTCCAGAATAACAGTCGTTGGGTCCCAAATCTGGAGAATATGGGGGATGAGGACGCAGTTCGAGCGTAAATCAAGCGAAATGGTATAAACTTTATGACAAATGGTTGACAAAAAGAATATTTCGAAAAACCACAAAGCTATTTTCAATGAAAAAATTCGGTCTTTATCTATATTCCCAAAATATAGGTAGCAACCCTGATAATGCCCATTAAATTGAAAGAGTTCATTTAGTTTTTATTTATTCACAAGTCCTTGAAACGTTTCTTTTATTCTTCTTAAAAATTATGAAAAAATCAAGATTGTGTCCAATAATTGAAGTGTGTGCTTGTTCTTTTTGGTTATTTTTAAAGTTTTGTTGCCTTAAAGAAAAAAGTCTATTGTTTTGCCCGGAACTGTATTAATGTAGGCTTAGTTAGTTCTAAATCACATTTCAAGAAACATTATTTGTAAAACCATCGTTTGTAACTCAACAACGAATAAAAAATTTTTATTTTATATACGATTTATTTACTTTTTAACCAGAAAAGTTTTATAAGTGTATTAAAAAAAAAGCTTTTTGCTCACTGGGAAGCTTTGAGTACCCAAAAGTTGCTACCAACTGCCAATAATCGGTATTAGTTTTTCCATCCAAGCAAAAATATTTAATATTCAAATAATCAAAACGGTAAAAAGTGCAAATTTATGTTTTTATATGTGAAGTTTTTTTTTTATATTTCATAAACAAACGTAAAAAACACCTACATTAAAAAAAAAAAAATGCAAACTGCGGCAAAGCACAAACCAGCAACAACTTCAACTTTTTTATAGCAGTCATGAAAATGGTGGCTAAAAAAATATGATGAATGAAATTTCGCAATAAAATCATAAAGTATGCACGTAATTTTGAGTAGGAAAAATAAAAATTTTAACTTATCACAAACAGGCAAATCCACTTTTACACTAATAAAAAAAAAAAAACACCGTCATTCAAAACAATTTCTATGTGATTGTTTGTGAATTTGGTCTGCAATTCCACTAGAATGACTCTTGGGGAAACATATCTGAGCCGTTAGAATTTTATTCAAGTGGTTGAGCGTTTGTTCATCCCTCTGTCCGTTTGCGTGTTGATTTGATGGTTTGGAGCCAGAGATGATGGACGCACGCCATCTGTATGTGAAAACCATGCAAAGCTGCTCTCTAACTGTGGCTGCAAGAATAACACTTTGGCTTTCGTGGTATTCTGGTTGGTTGAGTTGAAAAAATTAAAAAAAGTAATATATGCTTAAAATACATATTTATACAAAGGATGGCAGAAAAATACTAACTGCACTTAAAGAAAAAACGTAATTTTAAATAAATGCTTCAAAGAACTGGGTTATGAATGACTGAGAGCTGATAAAACAGGTAAAGAATGAATAAATGTAAAAATTAAATAGGTTAAATGTGGATGAAACGAATGAAATGAATGAAATGAATGAAATGAATGAAATGAATGAAATGAATGAAATGAATGAAATGAATGAAATGAATGAAATGAATGAAATGAATGAAATGAATGAAATGAATGAAATGAATGAAATGAATGAAATGAATGAAATGAATGAAATGAATGAAATGAATGAAATGAATGAAATGAATGAAATGAATGAAATGAATGAAATGAATGAAATGAATGAAATGAATGAAATGAATGAAATGAATGAAATGAATGAAATGAATGAAATGAATGAAATGAATGAAATGAATGAAATGAATGAAATGAATGAAATGAATGAAATGAATGAAATGAATGAACTGAATGAAATGAATGAAATGAATGAAATGAATGAAATGAATGAAATGAATGAAATGAATGAAATGAATGAAATGAATGAAATGAATGAAATGAATAAAATGAATGAAATGAATGAAATGAATGAAATGAATGAAATGAATGAAATGAATGAAATGAATGAAATGAATGAAATGAATGAAATGAATGAAATGAATGAAATGAACGAAATGAATGAAATGAATGAAATGAATGAAATGAATGAAATGAATGAAATGAATGAAATGAATGAAATGAATGAAATAAATGAAATGAATGATATGAATGAAATGAAGTAATTTTTTTTTTTGTTTCCTTTGGTTGGAATATTATTACATTTTTTAATGTCTTATTCGTTTAATGCATTTGGTTGCAATTTTTATTTGAGTGTATTGCAAAATAACTATCCAGCCCGTAAACTTTGGCCAACGTGCTTTTAATCAAACTAACTCGGCGCATGAAAACCTCAAACCTAATAGAATTTATTTTTTGTGAATAGTTTATTTTCTGTTTTTGTTTTTTCATTCCTTTTTGTGCAAAAGTTCCTGCTGGGGATTTTTCAAAATGTGCTGAGCGTTAATTGAGTGCAACTCCAGAGCTTATTGCTTTTTCACTCTTACTTTTTTGCTGCATTTGCTTTTGTTTTTTGCTCTTCTTATCTCGCACTCGCGCTAATGAACATTCGCACTTCATTATATTCGGCCATTTTTTGCGGGTTCTTGAATTTCTTTTGTTGCTGCCAAAGCTGTTAAGAAAACACCAAAAAGCCAGAAAAGACGTGTGCAAGACAAGCAAGCCCCACAAAAAGCTTGACAGTGAGTGAGAATGACAGAGAAAGAGAAAGAATGGAAATGCGAGTTGTAGCTCGTGTTTAATTCCTTAATTTATTTACTATATAAATTAATTAAAAATGGCGCAGTGAGACTTCTGCAATTATCTTGTTTAATTTTTCCATTTGCTTAGACAGCACAAAAATTGCTTGATAAATGAAAAAGTTAAGCAGTAGAAGTAAGTATGGTTCTATTATTTTTTAATTATTTCACCGTTTTTCTTTTTGGGTCGAATCTTGAACTGAGCAGATTGGCTTTGGTGCAGCGGCATTCACTATTTCCTCCCTCTGCTATTCTGTTGAATATGGATAATTGGGTCAAGGCTTCATAAAATTGCTTCTATAAGCCATTAAAATTACGATCTCCATGTCAAAGAGGGGGCAAAATGGTGCCCAAATAAAGTTTAGGAATTAACTATGGGCATGTAGATAAACGGTTCCCATGCGTGTAAGTATGATGTACGCTACAATTTCCCTTTCCTTCTGAAATCTATAGCTTAAAGCTTAATTCAGGTAAGAAACAATAAAAAGGGCTATAAGAACAGTAAATTCGAATGTGTTTAACGTAAACACCTGCATTGACGGCTTAATTCTACGGTGCTCCAAGCACGGGACCAAAACATTGCGTCGGCCTGCGCCCGTACCAAAGTTTGAGTATTCAAAGGTGCCAAATTAGCTCCATGTTGTGATGACATGTCACAATCCTTGGTTTGGATGGAGGCCTATCTAACACCTCTTCCGTACTAAGGGGCACAGTACCCGAGTTGAGAATGCAACTCCATACTGAGCAAGATTGCTCTACCTGAGATATAGGTAGTAAACCATAGCCACCACGATTCTTCCCGAAGGCCATACCTAATTAGTCGGTCTGACATAAGTCAGGGGCCAGAAGAAGTTACTACCGCACGAGAGGGACTGGTAGGTTTGATGAACTCCGGGAGGTCTATAGAGAGCGCAGAAAGCTGCTGAAAACTATGATCTGTTCGAAGAAGCGCGAATGCTTCTTACAGCTATGCGATGAAGCAGACGTCACCCCATGGAGTACGGCATATCGGCTGGTCATGAAGAAGATTAAATCATTTAAGCGACCACCACCCAAATGTCCTCATTTACTTAGCCGCATAGAAAATGCGTTCTTCCCGAAGCAACCACAGATGCAGTCTGTCACTGATGATGGCGACGGTTAACCAATTTCTATGCTTACCGCTCAGGAGATAATGACAATCGCCAAAGCTGTCCATAACGACAAGGCCCCAGGTCCAGATAAAATTCCAAACCATACACTTAAAATTCGTACAGCTGTATAACGCTTGTCTTACAGAGAGCATATTCCCTGAGTAAAAGCTCGTGCTTATACCAAAAGGTAGCGGCTCTCCGGATGATCCCTCGTCCTACCGACCTATATGTCTTCTCCACACAATAGGCAAGATCTTCGAGCGAGTGCTGTGCAATCGCATTGAAAAAGCAATCCAAGCCAGAGGAGGACTTTCGAATAAACAGTTTGGGTTCCGAAAGTCACGTTCAACATCCGACGCCACAAATCTTGTAACAAACATAGCAGAGAAAGCTGTTGATGGTAAAAGATGAAGGAAGGGCGCAAAGCAGTACGGTCTCGTGGCAACGGTGAATTTGCGTAACGCCTTTAACTCCGCGAACTAAGAGAATATAATGAAAGCACTTGCAGGATTTGGAATTCCACGTTATCTCTCTATGGTAATAGCAAATTACTTCGATAGAAGAGTACTACGCTACGCTACAGACGAAAGCATCAATATGTATAACGTCTCCGGTGGTGTCCCTCAGGGATCGGTACTGGGTCCCTGTTATGGAACGTTATGTACGATGGCGTTCTTAGACTCAGAGTTCCCACAGGCGTCAAGATCGTCAGCTTTCCTGATGACCCAGCGGTCGTGGCTACTGCAAAACACCTCGAAGAAGTCGTAAATGTCAAGGTTCAAACGTTACAACACAAAACATTTCATCAACAATTGTTTTTAGCTTTATACCCAGTTTTTCGGGTGTTAAATCTACAACCCTTCTTTTTTGTTTTTTGTGGGGAACCGTGAAGAACCGATGTTATCCCAACAATCCGGAAACGATTTAAGCACTTAAGGCCAGCATCATCAAAGCAATCGGTGAGCTACAGCCCAAAACCATCAAGTCGCTTGATCGGGAAAAGTGATAATTTTTGAAAAAGCTAAGGAAAATAATGGTTCGAAAAATAATCAGCGTGGACCCAAAAAAGTTCTCGGTAATTATGAAATGCGTCGTGTTTTACGTCGTGTTTAGCTAGTAAGAGCACAAAAATTTTGCCAGAAATAAAGGCAAAATGTGGCTTATAGAGGGTTTCGGAAACGTTCGGGTTTTTTCTGATAACAAATAAATATGGGACGTAATTAGAAACAGGTATTGTTTTCGTAAAAAATTTAGCTTTTTCACATTGATGATTTGTCGAAATTTTCTTTTAATATAATCTTTTCTGATAAAAATAAGTATAACTTGGATGTACCAAATCCTTACAATGGCTACTAGCGGGATATACGACATGAACACCGATATTTTTCCAAAAGAAGTTTCATTGGCGCGTGACTGATGGTGTTGGGTGCATTTAGTGCTCTTGGAAAGCTCAATCTACATTTTCCAACCACTCAAATAAACTTAGAAGAGTACATTGGTGTGCTAACAGAAGAATTATAACCCTTTTTGGACGAACATGCAGACGAAACTCTTGAACTTCAATAAGACAATGCAGCATGCCACGCACCGCGCGCCAACTTACAACGGTTTCGAAGCCAAACCATTCCCGTTCTTCAGTGGCCATCACTTTCTCCTCATCTCAATATGAAAATGTGTGGGGTGCTTAAGTACGCGATGTTTATGAAGAATATTCCCAATATTTCACGAAGAAAGAGCTGCAATAAGCTATTTTACAAGCCTGGGACGAATTCAGCCAGAACAAGTTTAGAATTTATTCGAAGAAGAAATGGGGTGATAAATTTGTGGGAATTAAGGAATAATCAGCTGAAACATGTCTAAACGTCGTGGAAAATGTAAAAATAAGTGAATTTGAATTTGAGGAAAGTGCGACATGTTTACCTCTGTCAGTTTAAGGTTCTCTTAACCGATTCACACCACAAACTTCTTTATCTCCAAGAGTGACCAAATAAAAACATTAAAAAAAGACATTTAAGTAAAAAAACAACGGTGGAAGATATAAAATTGATTTTGGCTTTATTTTAGCTACATTTGTGCCATTATACAGGGTGTTTTTTTAGAGGTATAGAACTTCGAATTGAAATAAAACACAAGAAAATCGTTTTAATGTCCATCAATTTGGCTTTATTGGAAGGATAATTTTATGCCATTAATGTTTAAATATGATTTCGGGCATGTGACCGCCGCGGCTGGCTCGAATAAAGCCAATTCTACAGGTCCAATTTTCAACCACTTTTTCGAGCATATGGGGCCGTATGTCGGCAATAACGTCACGAATGTTGGCCTCCAAGTCCCCTAACGTTTCTAGTTTGTTGGCGTAGACGAGCGACTTCACATATCCACAAAGAAAATAATCCAATGGTGTCAAATCACACGATCTTGGTGGCCAATTGACAGGTCCATTCCGCGAAATTATGCGCTCATCGAATGTTTCCTTCAATAAATCGATTGTGACGTGCGCTGTGTGGCATGTAGCGCCGTCTTGTTGGAACCACAACTCATCCACATTCATGCCATCCAATTCGGGAACAAAATAGTCGGTTATCATGGCTCTATACCGGTCTCCATTAACGGTAACTGACTCTCCAGCATTATTTCGGAAGAAGTATGGCCCAATGACTCCACCAGCCCATAGAGCACACCAAACAGTCAGTTTTTGTGGATGTAATGGCGTCTCAAGGATCTCATGTGGATTCTCTTCACTCCAAATGCAGCAATTTTGCTTGTTGACGTAGCCATTCAACCAAAAATGAGCCTTATCACTGAACAAAATTTTGCGATGAAAATCAGCATCGAGATCAATCTCATTTTCGGCCCATACACCAAAATCACGACGCATTGCATGGTCTCGCGGCTTTAATTCTTGCACAAGCTGGATCTTGTAAGGTCGCAGGCCAAGATCTTTGCGCAAAATCTTCCATAAAGTTGATGGACAAAGCTCCAATTGCTGTGCACGGTGGCGAATCGATTCATTCGGGTCCTCTTCAACATTTTGCTCTACAGCGGCAATTGTTTCTTCGGTGCGCACTGTTTGACGTCTCTGTGGATGCGTATTATCACATAGAGTAAACGTAGTGCGAAAACGACCCATGGTTAACCGAATTAATTGCTCTGATGGACGATTATGTCGACCATAAAATGGACGGAGCTTGCGGTAAACTTCGCGAACTGAACCATTATTTTCGAAATAAATTTGCACGATTTGCAAGCGTTGTTCTTTTGTCAACCTGTTCATGATGAAATGGCAAACCAAACTGAACATATATGACATTAGAGTTGCCAGATTTGACCACAAAATGCCAGTTTTATCTCTATTCGAAAAACAAACCCCTAAAAAAAACACCCATTATATGGAATAGCACATCATTTAAATGGTCACCTTGACTTCGCTGGCAGTGTTTCAAGCAGTCAGTCCAATTGTTGATGACTCGGTTCAATATTTGCGGCGTTATTCCGGCAATAGCGTTTCGAATGTTGGCCACAAGCTCCTCCAAAGTTTGTTGGCGTAGATAACGGACTTACGTAGTCCTTGTGTCCAGATGTGTCCAGTCGCATGATCGTGGCAGCCAATTGATGAACACTCGCCCTGAGATGTTCCAATCGCCAAATTTCTCCTTCACCACTTCAGGCTTTTTGGTGTAGACAAAGAACTTGAAGTCAACCAAACAAAATTAATCGAGATGTGTCCAGTCGCATGATCGTGGCAGCAAATTGATGAACGCTCGCCCTTAGATGTCACAATCGCCAAATTCCTCCTTCACCAATTCAAGCATTGCGTTGTTTGTATGGCATGTAGCGCTGTCTTGTTGGAACCATAGCTCGGATATATCTATGTTGAAGAGCTCTGGCCACAGAAAGTCATTTGACATCGCTCCATACCGAGGACCATTCAAGGAAATGGTGTCGCCTTCCTGATTTCGAAAGAAAGAAGCTCCGATGATACCACCGTGCCATAAACCGCACCAAACAGCCAATCTTTGGGGGTGCATGGATGCTTGGTCGAACGGTTGGTTGCTCAAATAACGGCAATTTTGCTTGTTGACATAGTTGCTGAGCCAGAAATGGGCCTCGCCCAAGAAGATGATTTTTTGACCTAAATCTGGATCTCCGGCCAACATTTTCAGCTCCCAATTAGCGAACTCACGGCATAATCTATGATCATTCGGCTTCAATTCTTGCATCCAGACAATCTTATGCGGATATAGGCCCAAATCCAACCGCAAAATAAGCCTGATTGACTCTCTAGCGATGCCCATTTCAGCTTATCGGCGCCGAATCGACATTTCTGAGTCTTTTTCGACACTGGCTGCTACGGTGGCTATGGTTCTTCACTTCCAACTACTTAACTGGGTAATGTTCTCCACTTTTTTGGTATTTATGTTACGTAGAAAAGAGGCATTGGACCTTTTAAATCAATGGTATCTCAAAACGATCCATCAGCATTGTTACTCATCTGCATGTTTTCGCTCAACTTTTTTAATGTTGTCATATTTCATACACACGTTATGCAAAGTTCAATGATGTTTATCTCGTTAAGATATGTTCAATTTGATAAAAATTTTGCGAATAAGTACATGACTGACTGGTCTGAAAGTTCAGTGAACAGCTGATGCCGATTATGATGTAAAATTTATACTTTCGTGTCTGACAAGTGATGTACTTACAAGGCTGACCGCATTTTAACGAATTCAATTATTTTTATGCCGTAAAAGCGTGTCATATTTCTTTTTATGATACAACAGCAAACAAATTCTTAATATGACAATTTTAACACGTATTTCATTTGACCACTTTTGATGTGACAATGTGATGCTGTGTCAATCTGCTCTTAATTATCTTAACTATAATGCGACAATTTATTATTTTTTATTTTTTTTTTTTTAATTTTATATACAAACACATTTTCGCTAACCGCGCTCATTTTCACGGAAACACATTTATGACAGCATGTGTAGCATTGTTTTTTTTTTTTGTTTTTTTCACTTACGTCAGCATTTAAACCTCACGCACCACAGCAGCAGCAGCAGCTAGGACACTTCTTTGGCTCGTTACTGGCCAGCATTTTTACTTTCCCCCATTTTATGCAGCAAAAAGATTTATTTGCATCATAAAAATATGGCAAGTGCTGCCTCGGCTTTTTGTCACCGCTGGGATCGAGTTTCATCATAAAGCTTAGCTCTCTTATTTCGTATATTATTTGCTATTATTTCAGGTCATTCCTTTTTTCTTCCTGTCAGCAATAAGCGTGAAAATCATTATGTTTAATGATGTTAATAAAAATACGATGCTTTCTTCGTGTGCAATAAGCCAAAGGCAGAGATGTGTCGAGTCCCATTCACAAATATGGGACAAACATAATCATAGGTCATCGATAAATATCGTGTTGTCCAGACTTGAGAGGATTAAAGTTCGTATTTATTGAACGTGGACACCTGCCGTATGGGCATAATTTTACATAGCCCCATGGCAATGGGGTCGAGGTTCATGGAATTGATGCCCAAATCTTCATTAGGTTAATATCATTCTATTACAAATACAACGTCCATCCAACCTCTCCTGGGCGTTACTTCTATAACTCTAGACGTGACCAACGCCCTGTCATAGGCTTGGCCATTTTAGTTCACCACAAAGATCGCTATTTTTAAGCGGGAAGTTCATACACTGCATTTGCATACGCGTCCGTCTACTCGTTGACCGCAATGCAATAGAAATATGTATGTGAAAGCTTACAGATGAAAGTTCATTTACTGCATTTGCATATGTAAATACGGACGTTTACTGCGTTTTTTGACAGCTTGTTACTTATAACGAACAGAGAGAAGAAATAAAAGAAACGAGTCAGAAACTCATTACTTTTAGGGTTGACACTTCTAAATAAATCTTAAAAATAAAAATGTCTATAATTTTTTCATTCTTATACTATGTTCAGACTGAGTTTTAAATGCGCATTTAGAAGTTCGAAAATTCTTACAAATGTCAAGTGTTCAAACTATGAAGAAGCCCTTAATTCGCATTAAAATTGACAGATTTCTTAATATTATTTCTGTTGTGAAAATGCTGACATTTTAACAAAACTATGATTGCAGGAACGAACCAGAAAGTTTTCGGAAAATTGTAAACATTTATTATTTTTGTTTGAATATATTTATAAAGAACTTTATTAATAATTGAACAAATGTATCATTGACATATTAAATAAAACTCACAATCAACCCAAATGATTTTTTTATATGATTTGCAATTAGCTTGAGTATGCGAGCCAGCGCAGGTGTCAATACTTTTCCTTCTTCGCACACGGTGTAGTCACTATAGAACGCTAGAATTCCCTTTGCAATTTGGTGGGCATACACAGTGAAAGCAAATGTGGTTCCAGTGAGTGTGCAAAATCTTCGGGTGGACCTCCTTTTAATACCACTGTTTCTGTGGCTACAAAAACACTGCGAGCTTATTCTACCGCTCAGTAATATTTTGTCCAGTCACCTCTTGCTTTGGCGTTTCAGTGGCAGTCCATCCTGTCGCGAAGTCTGTTGGAAAGCTTGTGGAAACCTGTTTCAACTTCTTCAGCTTTGTTACGTCCCAAAACTATTTGCATGGTATGATTTTTACCAAAGAGAAATCTTGAGTTTGCTTTCCATTCTTGTCGTAGATCATTCAGCAGATTATTGTGCATATTTTGCACCTGAAAGACAAGGATGAGAGGATGTTTTCCCATGCAGCGGCGCACGTCTTCTATAATTTGTTGTTTTCAGGCCAGTCCTTTGCAATCGGTTTTCACCAACGGAATCTTCTTATTTATTTTTGAACAAGACTTTTTTTTGTGTATATAATTAATAAAATTAAAACGAATGGCGAACAGCTGATTGAATTTAATAACGAGTACTGTCAAAACAAACGAGTAAAATGTATTCGAACTTCGAAACAGGGTCGCAAACTGCTAAATGCTCATTTGAAGTAGAATTTATGTGAATTTACTTGACAGAATTTTATATGGGTAAATTCGCATTTAGAGAAGCATTAAGGAAATAAATGCGAATTAAGCTCTAAATGCGCATTTAGCTCCCAGTCTGAACATAGTATTAATTTCTCAAAAAAACTTTTCTAAACTCAGGATTTAAGATTTTCTTAATAATATATGAAAACATTTTAAGTATTTTTGTGCAAATACGATAAAAAACTCCCCATTAGGAACATACCAAATATTCTACAAGTTTGTAGCCCTACTTAGTCTGAACGTAAAACGCAATCATTCAACTCTGCCATAATTTTCTTGCGCGAATTGTGCCAGCGAGTAGATGGACGCATATGCAAATGCAGTGAATGAACTTCCCGCTTTAGTTCAATCGTACGTAATAAACTAGTTCGTTCATTTTAGTTCTCTTCGTTCGTTCGTTCTTTTTATTCGTTGCATGTTTTACTTCGTTCGTTCTTAAGCCGGGCATAGAATGATAGCGTATGCGCTTGCTTCCGTCTACTCGCTGGCGCAATTTACGCAACAAAATATGTTGAGATACAATGAAATATGTTATTGCGCTTAGAGTTTGCGCTTAAGGCAGTGATACAAAATGATTGAACGTTTTCCTTATTCTTGAAATTCAATTTTAGGTGTATTAACGCTAAGATCTTGAAAATATTTTGATGTTTAGCAATATAAATTACTAACCAACCATAAGCATAAAATAAGGAATGTTAACAAAATTACAAGTAATAACTTATTTAAATATTTATTTATTAAAATTCATGATAAAGGGTCATCCCTGAAAATTTCAAAGAATAAACTCGCTTCTTTTCTTTGTTCTCATTGTTCGGTATTTGTAACGAGCTGTCAAAAAGCGCAATTTACGCAACAAAAGTTGAAAATATTTAGAGGCCCATCCCTCTAATTGATTTGAAATGGATTATATCGAACGTATGTTTCCAAGAAATAGGTGAAGACTATTTAAAAAAACTTTTTGACTTAACGCCAATTCGCATACAGGAGGTCATAAAGAATATAGGCGGTAATACTAAATATGGAGGTATTAAGTGTCAGTACTACCAAATTTTATATTTTTATGCTTAATTTTGTATTGAATACTTTTTTACGTTAATTTCAAACAAATTATAGGCAGGTTAAGCTCACTCGTTATTAATATGGACATTAGGCTGTAATTTTAAGCCTAAATGGAGCGAGTTGGAGGAATACCAACTTGATCAAAAAGTTCCCGGAATTTATTCAGGAAATTAAAAATACAAGATTATACATCAAAATCGATATTGTCCCCTTCAAAGTACTCCCCATCGTCTGCAACGCACATATGCCAGCGCTTGATACAATCCCCGAAACATTTTTTATATTAGGTTTGCGGTATGGCCATCAGAGCCATCTTCGATTTTTCCATGGAGCGGTTTCTTGAGTTGGCCGAATAGGAAAAAGTTACAGGGAGCCAAATCAGGTGAATTCGGCGGTTGTTGAATGGTATTCGTTTTGTTTTTAGCCAAATTTTCACGGATAACGATGGCATTGTGCAACGGTGCGTTATCGTGGTGCAAGATCCATGAGTTTTTTGCCCACAAATCTGGTCTTTTTTGGCGAATTGCTTCACGCAAATGTCTCATAACGCCCAAATAATACTCCTTGTTGACTGTTTGGTCTTGTGGAAGGAATTCATGCTACACAACACCCTTATAATCCATAAAAATTGTGAGCATCGCCTTCTTTTTCGACTGAAAACGCACTCATGTCTTTTGCGTCAACGCGGTCCCTTTTTCGCGTAGGAAATATAGGAAATTTCTCCACTAGTCGGAGAAGAGAGCGCTTTAGAGCCTCGATATTTGGGTGTCGAGTATAGCAAGCCATACCCTCTAACACGGACCACAATTTGTAATCCAACGTGTTTAGGTCTGGGCTACCCGCTGGCTACTGATTCGTGGAAATGAAGTCTGGTACATTGTTTTCAAGCCACTCTTGACTCAATTAAGCCTTATGGACCGGAGCAGAATCTTGTTGAAAGGTTCACGGCTTCTGTTGGAATAATTTCGTGTTAAGAGGCTTCACAACCAATTCGTAAGCGATTCCCGACAAAATCACAGAAGCTGGGTGGTGACTTCTTTGAACTTTTGGAACGAGTTTTGCTGTATCTCGTGATGACAGAGTATACACTCTATCATTCTGTTTATTGAACGATTCCTCTACGGTGAAAATTTATTTCGTCAGTAAACAGAATTCGTCCGTGGGCATTATCCACGAGCGTGAGAAGTAACGCTTTCGATTTTTGCTTACGTTGTTCCTATAACGCTATCGTGAGAAGGTGTCTGGTGCATTTTTTGTATGCTCTGAGCTCCAAGTCATATTTAAGAATGCGAGAGATCGATAGCGCCGCAGCTGTTTTCGCTTGGTTCGAGACTTCACCACCTTGATGGCTCTTGGTGTTCTAACAACACGCTGACGGCCGCATTTTGGACGGTCGGTTATTCCATCAGTATCCTCAAAACAACTTAACAGTACGATACACAAAATTACGAATGACTCCAAGTGTTCGCAAGGTCCGAAAGCTATCAGTTCTTTTCATGCCACTTTTTTTTATTCCAACTCATGGTAGAATTTCAAGGTCGCTTAATGCCCTCACGCGTTAACGAAGGTGGATAATGAAAAGGTTGGCTAATTGTCATGGCGAAGTAAATGGCGAAGTTCGTAAGAACCTCAAATTAAATAAAAATATTTTCTTTTCAAGTTGTAAATAGTGCGGACACGTGTGTAAAGTTTGTGTTAATTTGAGTGAAAATATTGTAAATGTGTTAAATTTGCAGAAAAGCTTGTAAAAAGCTTAACTTAAAATCAACTGCGAAAAATGAACATAAAGAAACTAGAGATGAACAGAAGATTTTGACAACTAGCCCGCTTTTCTCTGCTTTCTACTCCATTCTCCGAGTCGGCCGTACCTTATAATTCTACCATGATTCCAACTATAACAACAAGAATTTCGAGTATGACCGCCGCAAACTTGTGAAAAAGAAGCATAAATGCTAAATGTCAAATATGCGTAAAAACGAAGCGAGTGCGTTCAGTACTCTACTCACAGTGAGCACGTTCAGTCGTGTACCAAAACATTTGAGAGTACCAAGTATAATGTTGATTTTCGAAATTAATCAAATTCATTACATTTCATTCAATCCGCTCATGGTGTAATAATAATAAGGTGTTAGTGAATTATTGACAACACCAAGAATAGCTTTCTTTCTGTCAAAAAATTGAGAGCGAAAGAGAGGAACTGTTGTTAGTTGTCAAATTGTATTATTTGTTTGAGTTGTTAGATGATGATGTGTTATAGTTTTTATAGGCTACTATGAAAATATAGTTTGAATAAATATTTAATTCAATTAATTGTGCCGTGTTGTATTGACAAAAAGTTATTGCAGTTGTCTTCGTCCATTTGCCAAGTTCGCCATTGAATGGTTTTGCCATTTTATCAAAAACGTGAGCTGAAAGATGCCACCGACATGAAGCTTTGGCCAGCATGCAAATTGTCTTGCATTCACAACATCTACTTCAAGAACATATCGAATGCCATGAAAAAATGTTCAATGTCTCAACTGATTATACCCATCAAAAGAAGTGGATATGGCATTGAGTTCCGATCGACTGCACGTTAGCTGATTTGTTTTCATTCCAATTAACCATCAGCTGTTTTTGACAGGAGCGGGGCGAAAAAATTTATCATTTTGAGAGAGAAGTGTCAAATTCACTAACACCTTATTATTATTACACCCATGGTATAATAATACATGGTAGCATTGACAGTTGCTTGGGAAATCATATACTGTCAAAAAATATACTCAAAAAGAGAGCACTCACAATCGGCCATTGAAAACACAAACAATGTTGAGAACGTTGAAGTGAAAAAAAACAACAACCACAGCAGCTGCTGATGTATTTCCACAAAAAGCTGTTTTTGACAATTTATATTTTCCTGTTGAAGAGAAAATAAGCAGTTGTCAATGCTACCATGTATTATTATACCATGTATTACACCATGAATCCGCTCATATATCGTCTCTCGCTCATGATTTACGTGAATTATTCTTTTAATTACTTTAAATATGTTGCTAATTTTATATCACGTTAATTACATCAATATTGTAACGATTACCTCTATTTGTCATACTTGTATTCGTCTATTTTTTTTGTTTTTGTTTTGCATGGCCATAAACAAGTAATTAACCAAAGTTCACAAATACAAATACAAATACAAATGAAAAAAAAGACAACGGAAATGACGTTTATTAATGAATTTAAAAGGCTTTTAATGGCTTTCATATAAAATTCATTAAATATCATTTATTACGTAAATTAATTATGCGGCTGACGTAACCGCATCATTAAATATACGTTTAATTGAATAATTATTGTAGTAATTATTAGCAATAATTAAACAAACAAACATACACACACAATAGTAATGTGCCATAAATGTGAGTGCGTGTGTATGTGCGGGAGGGTGCATGGGGGTCCGTGGATTTAATTTATATACAACAAATTAATTACATAATATCACATATCTCTAGAGAGCGATAAGAATATGTTATTGAATAAGATGAGTGCTAATTAAAAAAAGATGATTTCTGCAATATTTACGTTTATGGGAAACTACCTGAATATATCCGGCACACAGCAACTCAGAATAGTTTATCGTCTGTAACTTTTGAACCGATTAAGATTTTTTATTGTTTTTTTTTCAATTGACTTCAACTTCAACTATTATTTGATGGTAAGATAAAATTATTACGGATGAGTTCAAAAAATGGAGAAGCATATTTGTTGCAATTTTAGTTTTTTAATTCCTTGACCAGCTGATTATTGGAGTAGGTTTACACCTTGCATGCTTTCTGCCAGCTGTTTGAAAGGGCAATTTTACACGTTGCATATTTTAAGCAATTTCATAATCGATGCACCAATCAACGATTTAATGATTGAAATAACGGTTACAAAGCTTTAAAGGCTATAACTTTGGCACGGTAAGAGTAAAATTAAGATTTTTTTTTTAAATTCTTTAAAATTTTACCATATTTCAAACTGTGTCATTACTTTTTTTTCATTTTGATGAAATATTAAAAAGTTATGAAGCTTTTTTTAAAAAATTTACGAAAATTTCACGAAAAAATAAAATATATTATATATATATATATATCTTCCTATTATATAAAAATGAAACTTGAAATATTGCCTTTTTGGCGTTGATGAAAGTAAACTCAAGAACGGCTGAACGGATTTAAATGAAATTTTCACTATTCAAATCGTAATTAATTGTAGATTAACACTGTAAACCTGAAATTTTCAAATATTTCAAAGCTTAGAAGTTATTTGCTAAGAAACTGGCAAAATTCGGTATTTTTAGAAAAATTTGGCGCTTTTTTCCATTTTCTGCTTAAACCGTAAGAGATAAATGAATATGATGTGTGGAGAAATGAATGATCTTGCCGATTCCAACAAAAAAGTCAATGGTGATGTGCATCTAAGATCAATAGTTTGGTCGTAAAACTAATATTTTATTGAAAAATTAAATCATTTTCTTGCAAGCATTGATTTGTTGATTGGCTTCGACGCTGTCATTGCTTGCAGCTAGCAGAATGTTGCTTTGGTTTCGCTACAAGATGCTGCTCAATGCTCAGAAAAGAGATTTTCTGCATGGAAGCAGAGAGAGATAGCTCTTTGTTCGCGAACAGCAGAATGCCCGACAATTAAAATTGAAAGCATTTTCTCCAAGCGCGTCGTTTGTTGCTGCTGCTTCAATGTTTCATTATTCAGAGAGAGTTTTTCTTTACAAAATGTTGAATAGCTGCGTGCAGAATTCTTAAGCTGTAATATAGAAGTGCATGCAATTTATGGTAACAATTTAAGCTTAAATTGAAACGCCGTGCGCTGCAAATTACATCGCTTTGAAGCTGCGCATTGGTATGGGTTGAATGACTTTTTTAGCATGTTTTTACGGCATTACACAGTGTTAGTGTACAGTGCGTTAGTGTATAATTTCGTTATTGAAATAAGACATTTGAAAATGATTTAACTTAATTGCACAAAAAAAAAAATTTGACAGTGATAAAAAAGTATTTTTAATTCATTCCACAAGCATAAATTTACATTTGAAAAAGTAAGGACTTATTAAAACCAATATATTTTTAATATACAATATTAATATAATTGAGCTACAAATTGTGTTCATTAGTCGAAGTGCATTGCATAAAATGTATTTTCATACCATTTAATAATACGGTTAAATAAGTAGGGGAATGTCTCCGGTTCTGAGCCATGTTTCCTTTAACGTTCTGAAATGCAAATCTGACAGCACTGCGCACGTCATGTGTTTTGTTATGTCAATTATACATCAGCAGTTGCGCATTTATTGCATCATTTTTATACTGCGTACGCTTGCATTGTTTCGCGTTGCATTGTTGCAGGTTGCACATTTTTCTGCATTTCCGAACACAGCCAATATTGTCCTACAAGTCCCAATCTATATTTTAAGCAACAATTCTGATGTTTTTTTAGCGATTCACATCATAGTCTACCGCTTTGAAAAAAATTCAATATTACTTTCAATACAGTTCTTTTACAAGATCTTTTGCTTGATATCAAACAACAGTCTATCCAGCGCGATGAAAAAGCAAAAGTGACCTTATGAAAAGCGTTACCATTGACAGTACTTATAGTAGAGCTTTCGTTTCAACTTAATAAAAAAAGGACAGTCTCACAACCGGGGATGGCTCACAACCGGAGACGGACTCTCCACTCGGATGGCTCTACTCGGAAAAAGTGTAAGCGTTCAATTGATATAAAAGTTGAAGATCGTTAATATTAAAATCATAATATACATTGCTGCCGTATCTTAACCCTATCAGGTCACACGGGGTGGATTCAACTCCAGCACTTCTTTAAAGCAATAGTTCATCTTATCTTATCTTATCTTATCTTACTATTATATAAAAATGAAACTTGAAATATTGCCTTTTTGGCGTTGATGCAAGTGAACACAAGACCGGCTTAACATTTAAATGAAATTTTCACTATTCAAATCGTAATTAATTGTAGATTGACACCGTATACTTAAAATTTTAAAATATTTAAAAACTTAGAAGTTATTGGCTAAGAAACTGGCAAAATTAGGTATTTTTGGAAAAATTTGGCGCTTTTTTCCATTTTCTGCTTAAACCGTAAAAGATAAGTGAATAAAATTGGACAAATGAATGATCTTGCCGATTCCAACAAAAAAGTTGATGGTGGCGTGCATCTAAGATCAATACTTTAGTCGTAAAATTCATATTTTATTGAAAAATTAAATCATTTTCTTGCAAGCATTGATTTGTTGGTTGGCTTCGACGCTGTCATTGCTTGCAGCTAGCAGAATGTTGCTTTGGTTTCGCTACAAAATGCTGCTCAATGCTCAGAAAAGAGATTCTCTGCATGGAAGCAGAGAGAGATAGCTCTTAGTTCGCGAACAGTAGAATTCCCGACAGTTAAAATGTAAAGTATTTTCTCCAAGCGCGTCGTTTGTTGCTGCTGCTTCAATGTTTCATTATTCAGAGAGAGTTTTTCTATTCAAAATGATGAATAGCTGCGTGCAAAATTCTTAAGCTGCAAATGAAATTTATGGTAACAATTTACGTTTAAATTCAAACGCCATGCGATGCAAATTACATCGCTTTAAACCTGCGCATTGGTATGGGTTGAATGGCTTTTTTAGCATGTTTTTGCGGCATAAAAATATTAAAATTTAATTTGATTTTATGTATTGAAAGCGATAGAAAGTATTTTTAATTTATTCTATAACTAGCCGAAGTGCATTGCATAAAATGTATTTTCATACCATTTAATAATACGGTTAAATAAGTAGGGGAATGTCTCCGGTTATGAGCCATGTTTCCTTAAATCGACATAAAAGTGTCTGTGCTTAATATTTTTCCATGGTTGTTATGTCAAACGAAAGTTAATTATTTAAGCCTACTTTTCCCCAAAGAGACCCTATCAATTTAGTTATAAGCAAAAAAAGTTATGAACCTTATTTTTTTGCTTAAAAACAATTTGAGCCCGGTTGTGAGCCACCCCAGAAAATCAGTTGGAAATCAAAAAACTTGATGTGAGATCGACACAAATGTAAAGACTATGAATGAATTTTATTTTTTACGAGAAAGCTGCTTTTCCCACGGCCAGTTATATGTTGGTCTTTCTAGAATTGGAAATCCGTCAACCAATTTATTTTATAACACAAACACATCAAAAAACATTGTTTATACATAAATTCTTACATGATTGCAATTAATATGTCATTAAAAAAATAAACCTATTAAGACTAAGACAAATTTTTTACAAAAAATGCGCTACTTTATTTTAAGATACATCGCGGGCAAAGCTGCGGAGGGTTGCTAGTATATATATATAAATATAAATATATTATATATATTTGCATAAAATATATGTCTAAAAAAAATTGCCAAAACTTCTAATTTATATACATTAAAGTAAAGTTTGGATATTTGTCTTTCGAAATGATGATTCAGAAACTTAGAAATTGTCTGTTATTGACCAACTAATGTTCAGGGAAACCTATTGAACACTTTGTTATCTGACCGTGCATTATAAAGGTAGAATAAAATGGACTAAAACGCCTAGGCACTGTTTCAAGTATGAGTGCATAGGCACTCTATACTCTCTATATACTCTTTATCTGCACCTGTTTTATAATGATAATGAAAAGGGCTAAAAAAATTTTGAAAATACTGTTAGGCCAGAATTTCCAATTCGACTTTGGTTTTATTTTTCAAAAATTGAATATTTTATAACAGGTTTTGCGGAATTCGGTTAGTCGATTGTGGTCTGAAAATTGTCTCGATTTCGAAATATCGTACCAGTGCTTCACAGAGAAGATTTCTGTCCAGTATTGCCATGAAAAAAGTGTTGAAGACGTAACATTTTTACTCAATTCGTGAGATCACCATCGGATTCACTTTGAAGTGGAAGACAAAAAAGTACTTTTATACAAAATAGTGTGGCTAATTTCACTTTAAGAGTTTGGCTATATACATATATAAAAAAAAAGTTATTTTTACAAAATGCGCATCCAAAATTGTATTGTTTTTGTATAATTTCTATTGATATCATCAGCTACAACTTTTTTTCAAAGTCGAGACTTCAAATTTCACTAAACTTAGTCATAACTTATGAAACAGAAAATTATGTTTTATTATTCAACTATTGACTGTACTCTAGAGTCAGAATTGTAAAAAAAAAAAATAACACCGAACTACGAACAGTTTGATTTTTGATTTTTACAGTTTCGACTCAGAGCGAAGAGAGAAATTTTAACGGCGAGACTACCGCACCCATGATACAATTATGCAAGGTAGGAGTGACAACTGGCTTTTTTCTCATCAGTGTCTTGCATCGACTGTAATTTGCCTGTATATTTTACTTTTGCCCATATTACACGATGTCCGTTTGTCCGACCTTTGTTGTTGCTTTCAATGTGAAACTGTCAAAAAAAGTGAGAGTGAGAGCGGATGCAACAACAAAATCGCTTGTCTGCCCTAGCGTACGCCGGACAAATAGACATCGTGTAATATGGGCTTTTCTATTTTCTTTTCTACTTCTTTCGTTCTCTAATTTATACTGCTTTTGACAGTTGGTGCAAGACGATAAAACTGTCACTCCTACCTAGTATAATTGTATCATGACCGCAACGATCACAAAATATTAAATTGTATTTCTATCTGAGCAACTTACACGCAAATGAAGTCTCCATCATGCAAGATCACCATGGCCTCTATAACATGGTGACCGTTTGCCCGGAGTGCAAGCAATTTTGTTGTTGCTTTCAACGTGAAAGGCCCATATTAATATTACACGGTGCTCGTTTGCTCGGCGTGCAAATAATTTTGTCAAAATTCTGTCAAAAATCAGTGAGAGTGTGAGAGGATGAACACTTTGTAGACCGAGCAAAAATGAACATATTTTGCTACATGGCAGCGAGCATGGTGTAATAATAATAAGGTTTTAGTGAATTTGACACTTCTCTCTCAAAATGATAAATTTTTTCGCCTCGCTCTTGTCAAGCTGATGGTGGATTGGAATGAAAATAAAACAGCTAACGTGCAGTCGGTCGAAGCTCAATGCCATGTCCACTTCTTTTGATGGCTATTATTGTTGAGGTTGAGGTATTGAACATTCTTTCATGGCATTCGATCTTTTCTTGAAGGAGTCGATGTGAATGCAAGACAATTTCCATGCTGGCCAAAGCTTCATGTCGGTGGCACCTTCCAGCGCACGTTTTTGATAAAATTACAAAACCATTCAATGGCGAACTTGGCAAATGGGCGAAGACAACTGCAATAACTTTTTGTCAGCACAACACGGCACAATTAATTGAATTAAATATTTATTTAAGCTTTATTCGCACAATAACCTATAAAAACTATAACACATCATCATCTAGCAACTCAAACAAATAACACAATTTGACAACTATCAACGGCTCCTCTCTTTCGCGCTCAATTTTTTGACAGAAAGAAAGCTATTCTTGGTGTTGTCAAAAATTCACTAACACCTTATTATTATTACACCATGGCAGCGAGCACCGTGCAACAGTGTTGCTGGGTGGTGAAATTAAAGATTCGGGCGTTTAAGTAGCTAAAAAGTACATTTTGTAAAGAAAAGTGCTACTATTGTACTATAATAGTATGAAGCATGGTATAATAATACAAGGTAGCATTGACAGTTGCTTGGGAAAACATCTCCTGTCAAAAAATATACGCAAAAAAAGAGCGCTCACAATCCGCCATTGAAAACACAAACAATGTTGAGAACGTTGAAGTGAAAAAAAACAACAACCACAGCAGCTGCAGATGCATTTACACAAAAAGCTGTTTTTGACAGCAGATGTTTTCTTGTAGAAGAGAAAATAAGCAGTTGTCAATGCTACCTTGTATTATTATACCATGATATGAAGCAAATAGTTGTAGGAAACCCTTGTCGGAATAAAGTGTAGGAGAAAAAGTAATGGAACTGAATGAAATGTCAAAACAAGCTTGGCTTGTATATTTCTGTCGTGTGACCTACCAACGTGCCAATTGAGAAAAGGGAATAAAAGTGTTCATTGCACGCCGAGCAACCGAGCACCGTCTGACCACAGCCTAACATACAAGCGTGCAAAATGTGGAAGAGAGTAAAAACAGATTCATTACACACCGGGCAAACGGTCACCGTGTAATATGGGCCCATGAGATCTGCCATTGCAGCTAGTGTTGCCATGAAACACTTTTTAAATCAAAATTTTTGCATTAAACCTTCAATCATCATATCTAATGTACTCCAAAGAACAGCATCAATATAAAAAAAACAGAAAATCAAAAAAATATCCTTACAAAATTTAGTTTTAATTATTTTATTACTACTTAAGCAGGGCCTTGCAAGTCTTGCGCCTTGGCAACACTTACCATTGCTAGATAAATGTTAACAATTCCATTTTTCACAGATTAACCTCTGTTTTTTGTTTTTTTTTTTTTTTTGCTAGGTGCAAAACTTAAAAGGCAACCCTCGTATAACTAAGCACTAGTAATTTAATATTCAAATAAAGACGTTAATGGGTTCATTAATAGGTTAATGACACCTTTGTTAAGAAGTTTTCTAAAATAAAATTAAATTTGCCCTTCTAGTGCAAGCCTATGTTCTACAATGTAGTACAAGTTGTACTATTCAGCACTCATTATTCTGACTCGAATTTATTACGGTCAAGAATGCAGTTCATTGTTGCTTTTGGAACTTTTTCGCTCTTTTATTGTCATTCTGTTGTGGTTCTTCTTTATGCTTTTTAATCTCCTGTAAATAAGTGCGCCTTGAGACAAGGATATTCGTGTGAATTCAAGCTTAACAAATAAAAAAAAGGATGACAAAAAATTTAAGCATATTAGCAAGAGAGAGAGAAAAACATGTAATTTACAACAATGTTGACAGCAGCAAAATTTATAAGGCGTATTTATTGTGGCGCTTGTTGCATTGTCAGTGTTGTGTACGGTGTCATTGTTGTTGTTTTCTCTGTTGTTGCCGTCATTGGCATGCTTAATATCGTTGATATATTTTTGTGTTTTTTTTTTTTTTATTGTTGTTGTTGTGCTAGTTGCATTTTACTTCTTCGTTTATATGCTGTGCTTCATTTTATGTATAGCACTTGTCACTTCATGGCACACTTGAATAGTTGCATTCTATTATTGCATACTTTTTGGCGCTTGGCTTATTTTCAGTTGTTGGCTTCTCGGCTATAAACTGCATGTAATGAAAATTTGTTAAATGTGTTCATTGCATGATGAGACTCGCTTTCAATGTTGCAACAGGCTAAATTGTTGTTATTTTCTTGTTGTTGCAATTTGTAATCTACTGGCTTTTAGAATTAATAAGATGCTTTGAATAATAAATGAAAATTATATATTTTAAAATGAAAGTTTTCATATTCATATTCATATTAATATTCATATTCATATTTATATTCATATTCATATTCATATTCATATTCATCTTCATATTCATATTCATATTCATATTCATATTCATATTCATATTCATATTCATATTCATATTCATATTCATATTCATATTCATATTCATATTCGTATTCATATTCATATTCATATTCATATTCATATTCATATTCATATTCATATTCATATTCATATTCATATTCATATTCATATTCATATTCATATTCATATTCATATTCATATTCATATTCATATTCATATTCATATTCATATTCATATTCATATTCATATTCATATTCATATCCACATTAATATTCATATTCATACTCATATTCATATTCATATTCATATTCATATTCATATTCATATTCATATTCACATTCATATTCATATTCATATTCATATTCATATTCATGTTCATATTCATATTCATATTCATAGTCATATTCATATTCATATTCATATTCATATTCATATTCATATTCATATTCATATTCATATTCATATTCGTATTCATATTCATATTCATATTCATATTCATATTCATATTCATATTCATATTCATATTCATATTCATATTCATATTCATATTCATATTCATATTCATATTCATATTCATATTCATATTCATATTCATATTCATATTCATATTCATATTCATATTCATATTCATATTCATATTCATATTCATATTCATATTCATATTCATATTCATATTCATATTCATATTCATATTCATATTCATATTCATATTCATATTCATATTCATATTCATATTCATATTCATATTCATATTCATATTCATATTCATATTCATATTCATATTCATATTCATATTCATATTCATATTCATATTCATATTCATATTCACATTCATATTCATATTCATATTCATATTCATATTCATATTCATATTCATATTCATATTCATATTCATATTCATATTCCTATTCATATTCATATTCATAGCCATATTCATATTCATATTCATATTCATTTCATATTCATATTCATTTCATATTCATATTCATTTCATATTCATATTCATATTCATTTCATAGTCATATTCATATTGATATTGATATTCATATTCATATTCATATTCATATTCATATCCATATTCATATTCATATTCATATTCATATTCATATTCATATTCATATTCATATTCATATTCATATTCCTATTCATATTCATATTCATAGCCATATTCATATTCATATTCATATTCATATTCATTTCATATTCATATTCATTTCATATTCATATTCATTTCATATTCATATTCATATTCATTTCATAGTCATATTCATATTGATATTGATATTCATATTCATATTCATATTCATATCCATATTCATATTCATATTCATATTCATATTCATATTCATATTCATATTCATATTCATATTCATATTCATATTCATATTCATATTCATATTCATATTCATATTCATATTCATATTCATATTCATATTCATATCCACATTCATATTCATATTCATACTCATATTCATATTCATATTCATATTCATATTCATATTCACATTCATATTCATATTCATATTCATATTCATATTCATGTTCATATTCATATTCATATTCATAGTAATATTCATATTCATATTCATATTCATATTCATATTCATATTCGTATTCATATTCATATTCATATTCATATTCATATTCATATTCATATTCATATTCATATTCATATTCATATTCATATTCATATTCATATTCATATTCATATTCATATTCATATTCATATTCATATTCATATTCATATTCATATTCATATTCATATTCATATTCATATTCATATTCATATTCATATTCATATTCATATTCATATTCATATTCATATTCATATTCATATTCATATTCATATTCATATTCATATTCATATTCATATTCATATCCACATTCATATTCATATTCATACTCATATTCATATTCATATTCATATTCATATTCATATTCACATTCATATTCATATTCATATTCATATTCATATTCATATTCATATTCATATTCATATCCACATTCATATTCATATTCATACTCATATTCATATTCATATTCATATTCATATTCATATTCATATTCACATTCATATTCATATTCATATTCATATTCATATTCATATTCATATTCATATTCATATTCATATTCATATTCATATTCATATTCATATTCATATTCATATTCATATTCATATTCATATTCATATTCATATTCATATTCATATTCATATTCATGTTCATATTCATTTTCATATTCAAATTAAAATTCATTCATATGCATATTCATATTCATATTCATATTCATATTCATATTCATATTCATATTCATATTCATATTCATATTCATATTCATATTCATATTCATATTCATATTCATATTCATATTCATATTCATATTCATATTCATATTCATATTCATATTCATATTCATGTTCATATTCATTTTCATATTCAAATTAGAATTCATTCATATGCATATTCATATTCATATTCATATTCATATTCATATTCATATTAATATTCATATTCATATTCATATTCATATTCATATTCATATTCATATTCATATTCATATTCATATTCATATTCATATTCATATTCATATTCATATTCGCATGTCCTTCACAGATAGAACGTGTGTGATAGCCCATTCCACACCATCAGGTTGACATGTTATAATGTGTTAAAAAAAATTCATAAAGTCATCCGCAGAGGAAGTGAAAATTATATTTTGTATATTAAATAAAAATGCCACGAAGTTGGCTACAATGTGTGGCAGCGAAGAAAACCTACACTCGGAAAAATGTTAACATCTTTGCACTTAAGTTCGTATTAAATTACGCTATTTGTCGATGTTTTTTTTCTGTTGCTACATGTTTAAGTTTTGTTTACATTTTTTTTTACATATTTTATTACATGCTTATTTTGGCTTGTTTTCGCTATTCGTTTGTTTTTTTGGTCTTTTGTGTGTCTTTCTCTGTTTTATTTGCAGTCATTTTTCTGGCTAATAAATTTTCATATGGCCAACAATAATGTGCTTTTTTTGTGCCAAGAATGATTTTAATGTTTTTGCTTGTTTGTGGTTATGGCTTTTATGAAGTACAGCTGCTGTTCCGGGGCTTATGGCTGCGTGTTTGTGTGTGTGTGTGTGTGATTTTGACACTTAACGCGCTTAAACCACTTTTCAAATTGTCATCCATCACGAGATATGACATAATTTTTGACAATACTGTACTTGAGCTCATCTGTTGGCCACATTTTTCTTGGGCATCCCCTACATCACTTCATCATCCAAGGATTTTTAGGTGTTTTTTTTGTTGGTGCTAAAAATTTAGTGTCAAAACGTGATTTTTTCCTGACGCGATCCGGTCATCCCATCTCAGCACTTCACCGATGTTTCCCCTCAAAACAGTTAATCTTAAAAGTGTTTACTTATTTTTATTTATAGTCATCCCTTTCTCTTATTTGCATGCACTCCAATTTGTTGTTATTTGATTTTACTTTTTTTTTTTATATTTTTATTTGAGAACATACAGAGTTTATAGCCATCTCTTGTCGTTTCTTATCTCTTTGTCATCCAAGCTGACTTTTTGAACTTTTGTGACTCGTTACATTTTTGCTGCCTTTTAATGTTTCATTTTATTTTTATACGAGTATTTTGCATTTTAGTATTCTCTTTTTGTAATTTTTTATATTTATGTTCCTTATTTTCTTCTTCTTTGCTACATATTTTTGAGTTTGATTTTGTCATATCTTCTAATTTTTCGAGTGCTTGTTAAGTTCTGACATTTTTATTACTTTCTTCAAAGCCTCAAGTGCTCTACTCAAAATGCGCTTGAGATAATTTTAATGTCTTCATTTTAACTGTTGCGACTCGATGTCACTGCGTTATTTTTTTAGCGTTCATGTTTTTGTTTTACTTCCGCTTGAGCCGTACGTTTTCGTTGTTGTAGTTGTTTTGATAATTTTTTTTTTCTCTAGGAAGTCATTTAAATTTTCATATCCTAAAAGCTAGCAATTTCAAATTATTATATTTATTGCGCAAATAAAACACTTAGATTGGGACTTTATAGCGCTTCTGATATGAAATCTGTTTAAATTATATATGGTCGTTATGGCGCGTTTTTGCAGATCTTTTTCAAATATGAAAGATTATTTTTAATGAGCTCGTTTCGAAATTGAATTTAAGTTAAACGCTGCAAAAAATTTCATTTAATTGATAAAAAGAAATTGATGTCCAACCAGCGACCATTATAACCAGCCACCATTGAAGTAATTTTTATAACAGCAATTAAATTGTTCCTTGCTCTTCCTTGAATTGAGTGAACATTTTTACGTTAAATTTTATACCGAGTTTTCGTTTTTAAATGTGGATTGAAGCTATGAGTTTAAGGTAAAGGTAAAGGTAAAGGTAAAGGTAAAGGTAAAGGTAAAGGTAAAGGTAAAGGTAAAGGTAAAGGTAAAGGTAAAGGTAAAGGTAAAGGTAAAGGTAAAGGTAAAGGTTAAGGTTAAGGTTAAGGTTAAGGTTAAGGTTAAGGTTAAGGTTAAGGTTAAGGTTAAGGTTAAGGTTAAGGTTAAGGTTAAGGTTAAGGTTAAGGTTAAGGTTAAGGTTAAGGTTAAGGTTAAGGTTAAGGTTAAGGTTAAGGTTAAGGTTAAGGTTAAGGTTAAGGTTAAGGTTAATGTTAAGGTTAAGGTTAAGGTTAAGGTTAATGTTAAGGTTAAGGTTAAGGTTAAGGTTAAGGTTAAGGTTAAGGTTAAGGTTAAGGTTAAGGTAAACGTTTTGCATGAACTATATGCGAATTATATCTCTTTGGCGGCACTCAATGCAAAGCAAGCTCTGATTGTTTACGTTTATTCGTTATCTGCGGTAGCTTAATGTCAGGTAGCGTTAAGTACAATAAGACTTGTTGAGTAAAAGGATGTGGTACCGCTTATCATCGGTGCCTAATAAAGAGGCAGTGATCAAGAAGTTTATTTTTTTTTTGTTTTTGTTTTAGCTTTGAACTAAGGATTTCAGGTGGAATGCCTATTCAGTCAAGTCTGTCTTGGTTCGAAATGGGGTGATAGATAAGTGGGAAGAAAGGAAAGGGCAATCAAGTAAAACGTGGTCTAAGCGTGGTGAAAAGCCAAAGAAACATGTGAATTTGAATCAGAGGCAAGTGTTATGCCTTTACCTCAGTCAATTCAAAGTAATAAGGTAATCTCATCCACAAACTTTTCTACCATCAACTACAACATCAAGTCGTAAATATTTATGAATTTTCCATTTCAATTGATTCGAAATGAGCAAAGAAAATTCAGAAAGTTTAAAGCGTAGGACCATAGCATGGCCGAGAATCGAACCCGGTATCTCTGGGGTAGCAGTTGAGCACGCTATCTACTCGACTACCGAGGCCGCTAATTTATCGAATGAATTTAATGATTTTTTGCGAACTTTAATTTCATGACCTGAATGGTCATGGTTATGTACATAAAGAATGGTACATTAGGATAGTAAAAACTGGGATCTGGTGGATAAGTTCTAGAACGGGGTGTTTGATTCCAGTGACCAAGCATAAAAGTTGTACTCCTCGAAACAAAACCATGACGAAGATATGAAGAAAAATTTCAATACGCGACTCTTACGCTCGGTCAAAAAAACCAAAACCATTTTGATTCGAATTTTTCTTTTAAAAATACTTCAGATTAGATGGTGTGCTTTTTTTTCGTACAGGAAGCCATCGAAAGGCTCTGGTAGTGTCAGACTTTAACCCACTAAACCTGTACGCTGTCAACACGGCTTGCCCTCCTTGGACACCGATGTAGTTCTACGTCAGGAAGGCCGTCGTAAGCACTTAGCTCAATCGTCTGCGATTGTCTCCGTCCTGTCTTGTTTATCTCCTTTGTGAGGGTTTTCAACGGTGGAATCGGGGGAAGGCATCTCTGTGGTGTATTTCATCGGCTGTTGGCTTTCTTGTGCTGACAAGTTATCGCGATCAGCCCGTTCAAGCATTCCCAAAGTCTGCATCACTTTTTTTGCGAAAGTGAACACCGCGATACAATTACTTTTGGATTGGCACATCGTCGGTATCAGGTTATTAACAGAAATTCTTACACACGGGATCTCTTTGAGTTCCATCCGTTCTGCATTAAAGCGGGGACAGACGAAAATTACATGCTTTGCGTCTTGGTGTATTTTAGGATATTCTGGGCAGTTAGGATCACCTATAATGTGGAACCTGTTTAGGTACTGATGGAAAAATCCGTGGTTGGTGACTACTTGTGTTGTATAGTAGTCCAGCGAACCATGTTTACGCAACAGCCAATCGCGGATACTCGGTGTAAGTTGGTAAGTCCATCTACCGTTGTTAGCTCGCTCCCAATGCGATTGCCATTCCTCAATAGCGCGAGCGTGCTCCCGCTGCCAATCTTCACTCGTGGCTTTGATCCCTTGCTGAGCATAGAGCCGTCTCAGCTTTGACTCCCGGATATCAACTGGCATCTTACCAGCATTGACCCCAATGGCTACGTCTGAGACCGTCCTGTAGGCACATGCTACTCTCAACGCACTTTTTCTGTTGACTCTTCTCAGTGGTTCAATGACTGTGTTTTTTACATCTGCCCATGTTGATGATGCATATAGCAGCACGGAGTCTATCACAGTTGATAGTAAGAGTCTTCTTTCTCCTTGGGCACCACCAATATTTGGTTATACGCACGTAAGTGCACCGTTTATGGCTCTCGCCTTATCTGCCACTGTCAGCGAAAGCGCATTAAAGCTCAGGCGCTGGTTTATGAGGACCCGAGATATTTAATGTGATTTTTAGATGTTATGGCATAGCTCCCAACATTGATGACTAACTGCTCACGCTGCTTTTTGGGGTAACAAGTACCAGTTCCGTTTTATGCGCTGCCAGTTCTAGGCCAGCATTTAGAAGCTAGCGTCTAACGCGCGCGTTTGCGTTGTTGCAGACTATGGAGAGCTTGTGGGTGCGCTTGGTGACCGCCACTAAGGCAATGTCATCAGCATAGCCAATCAACGTCGTATCGGTTGGCATTTTATCCTTAGGATGCTGTCATACATTGCGTTCCACAGTGCCGGCCCTAGGACAGATCCTTGCGGTACGCCTCCTGTAACTTTATGTTGTGCTGGTCCTTGCTCTGTGTCATAGTACAGCACTTTTTCACGGAAGTAGAAGCGGATGATGCATAGCAGGTAGTTTGGTACCTTTTTTTCTTTTTAATATTTTTCGTACAGGAAGCATAGAAAGCTTCTGGCAGTGTGAGGCTTTAACCCACTAAACCTGTACGCTGTCAAGACACGGCTTGCCCTCCTGGGACACCTATGTAGTTATACGTCAGGAAGACCGTCGTGAGCACTTAGCTCAATCGCCTGTGATTGTCTCCGTCCTATTTTGGTTGTTACCTCTGTGAGGGTTTTCAACTGTGGAATCAGGGGAAGGCATTTGTATGGTGTGATTCGTCGGCTTTTGGCTTTCTTGTGCTGACAAGTTGTCACGATCAGCCCGTTCAAGCATTCTCAAAGTCTGCATCACTTTTTTTGCGAAAGTGAACACCGCGATCCAATTACTTTTGGATTGGCACATCGTCGGTATCAGGTCATCAATAGCAATTTGTACCCCCGTGATCTCTTCGAGTTCTGCCCGTTCTGCCCTAAAGCGGGGACAGACGAAAATTACATTGAAAGCAACTAGTGCCTGGAGTATTCGATCCCAGTTTGCAGAATTAAAGGCATTTAGCACGTGAAGTGTGACAATGGCGCAGTATATGCGAGTGGCTCTCGTCCCCTTAGTGCGTTACGTGCAATCTGGATCACGTTGATTATAGCATCGATAGTTGAGTGCGCTCGTTTGAAACCGTACGGGTTGTGTGATTGAGCTGCTTCTCCTTCCAAGTTTGCCTGAAGTCTGTCACACACTATTCTCTCTAGGAGTTTGCCTGCCGAATCCAACATACAGAGTGGTCTGTGCGATGTAGGTTGGTCTGACTGTTTCCCAGGCATAAGTAATAATACTTGTCGCTGCTTCTTCCATGCTGACGGAAAGGTAGCCTCCTTAAAGCACTCATTTTATACATACACGTGCAAATATCTCCGGCTTGGTACGAACAGCAACTTTAAATGCTTTATTCTGGATCACGTTGCTGACACCATCGACAGCTGAGAGGGCTCGTCTGAAACCGTACGGGTTGTGTGATTGACCTGCTTCTCCTGCCAAGTTTGCCTGAAGTCTGTCAAACACTGTTCTCTCTAGGAGTTTGCCCGCCCAATCCAACATACAGAGTGGTCTGTACGATGAGGGTTGGTCTGGCTGTTTCCCAGGCTTAAGTAATAATACTAGTCACTGCTTCTTCCATGCTGACGGAAAGGTACCCTCCTTAAGGCACTCGTTATATACATACACGTGCAAATATCTCCGGCTTGGCACGAACAACGGCTTTAAGTACTTTATTCGGAATTCCATCCATCGCAGGGGCTTTGTCATCACTTATTCTTGAGTTAGCTGCAAGATCTTCCAGTGTTGTAACTCCCGGAAATTCAGCTTTCGCGGTAGTATCAGTGTCGACGTGGTTCGTTTCAGTGTCCTGTGGGGGAAAGAGTGCTAGCACTATCCTTCTCAGTAAAATGGGACATGTGGGCTGGGGTGCTCTCGAACCCTTCTATATGTTGGTACAATTTTTCAAACGAATGTATGTTTTACACTTTTCCATTTGTTTAATGAATAAAATAAAAGGGCTATTCACGATCTGATGCTATTGGCAGTGCATAAATGTAGCATTTTGCATTTGCTCTAAATTTAGCCTAAAGCCGAACTGCAGAATATTTGATGGCATCGTTTCTTGTTTTTGAAGAGTGCAACTCTGCACTTTTGCTCTAACAATGCACCACACAATGAACCCCCTAAGGTTCAATTTAGCAAAATTAAGGTTTTTTTTTTTAACCTTCTTTCATGAAAAAATCGTGTGTAACGAGACAGCCTGCGTTTGTAACGTAGCCAGACTACAATTCTTACAATTTTTAATGCATATGTTTCAAGGAAATATTTTTATTTTGAATAACTAATCGATAAATAAAAGGCTTTATCGAAAACTAACTAGTATTTATGAAAAATAACGGTAAATTAAAATTTCTTAAAGGTACTTTTTTCAATATTTTTAACATTTTACTATTCAAATGAAAGGATTGTAATGTTCTGATTGCAACTTTTAAGCATTTCTGAGGATTGCTCAAGACTGTTACCAAAGATAACAGCTTGTTACAAATTTTTCACACTTCAATACTTTTATTAGTCATCATTTTACACCAGCAACCAAGTGGCGTACATAAATAAAATCACAAAATTTGATGGCCAATCCTAAAAAATATTAATTCAATAAAAAATGCATAAAGTTATTAAAATGCATAACCATAAAAACAAGCAGAAAAACACGCACAAAATAAAATAAAAAAAAAACATAAGAAAAACGAGTACGACAACATAATTCAAAGGAAAATGACGTTTGAGGGCGAGGCAAGCGTAGGTTCGGTTTCACTGATGGAGAGGAGGGCAGGGAGTGAGGCAGGCAGAAAAATATTGCAAGATCTTGTAAACATGGATTTTATGTGCGGCCATTTAAAAAGGCTTAAAAAAAGCTGTAGACACATGCATAAACCAAAAAAGTTCCACCACCACAAAAGCAATAACAACAAAAGCAAGCAAGGCAAGCAACAAGATATAAAAAGAAAAAAAAAATATAAATAAAGAAACAGATAAACACACAAATAAATAAATCTTACGCACTCACAAACAATTTACAAAAGTGCAGAAGGAGAAATAGCAAAAAAAAAAAAAATGTCATGGCAAAAACTTGTATTTTTTGTATGTGTGTGTGTTTCAAGTGTTTGGGCAAGTGAGTGCGTGCGTGCAGAAACAATAATCAAAGTTAAATGTTACATGCACGCATAAAACACATTCACACACACACACACACACACACACACGCGTGAAAACTATGCCCAGCCATGGCTTATCCAGCTATGCCCCCAAAACCAAGCTATAAATATAAATATGTATAAATATCAACACATGCATACAAACAAACATACATATATAATATATATATATGCTTAAGCTTGCTGCGTTCAAGTGTAGGGCAATAAAACCGTTATAAAAACACATAAAAACAGCTTGAGCGAGTAGCCAAGCAACCACGATTACAGTCACAGCCACAGCCACATATATTCACACATGTCTAAAAAAAAAAAAAAAAAAAAAAACAAGCTCGCTAACACACTGACACATTTTAATGCCAACAACGAGATGGACAACTTTTTTCAAACATTTTTCAACTCGCCCTCGTAAAAGAGGCGAAATGGGATGTATGAGGCGATGGGATGTGTTGCTAAGAAACCCTTCTTTAGCCCGTCTTTGGTCTCACTTCAACTTCTTGGCAGCTCCTGCTGATTTGCTTATTGAACCACATTGACTATATTCGCTGCATATTTTTAGGTGTTGGGTGCAGTGATGTAGCTTGGATTTTCCATGGGGGGGGGGGGGGTTCATTCTGCTACGTATAAAAGACTTAGGAGCCCTATATGGGACATTTTCCATTTATATGGGAGAAGAACAGCATTATTTTGTTTTAAAAAATGGTTTTATTTTTTCATTGTGTTTTTTTTTTAAATCTGACAAAAAAGTTCATCATAATAGATTGATTTTTTTTTTTAAATTAAGACGTTTTAGGAATGTCGAATTTTGAAAAAAAATCATTTCAGGTAAGATAAGATTGGGGCTATAAGGTGCGGCTGAACATAAATCCAGCAAAAACTACCATTGTACCATTACAAGGAAATATAAAATTGAACACCTTAAGCCTGTATGTACGCTAGATGGAATACAGATAGAAATCCAAAGGGAAGTTAAATTTTTTTAAGCATTTCTAGACCAAAAACCACTTTGGAAAACACATTTCAACGAAATATCAAAAAGGTGGTTAGAACATTTATGATCTGCAGATCCATCGCAGGAAAAAGCAGGGACTGCACTCCCAAAATATTGCGAAGGATATATGCAATGGATCCTTACACCTCAACAAATTGAGCAGCTGACCAGCAAGGAGAAGTTAAGATGGGCGATTTATTCGTTCCAACCCTATAAATCTTCGGGTCCCGATGGTATTATACCTGTTCAACTCCACTATAGTTTCAATGCAATAGTACCCCGGCTTCAGGCAATCTACCGAGGCTGCCTACTCCTTAATTATATTCCAACAGCTTGGAGAGAAACCAAAGTTATCTTTATACCGAAAGCGGGTAGGTCCATTCAGACTAAATGAAATGACTTTAGGCCTATCAGTCTTTCCTCCTTTGTAGTTAAAATACTGGAGAGACTCATTGGACTTCTTCTTATACCAAAACTCAAAAGGCTTCAAAAAATTCAACATGCTATATATATAAACAATCTATATAAAGGGCAGATCTACAGAAACAGTCCTCCATTCTCTTGTGGCTACAATCGAAAAGGCACTTGAGAACAAAGCATACGCGCTTGTCGCCTTTCTAGAAATAGCAGGAGCATTCAATAAAGTTCTTCTCTGTGCGGTCACATCAGCCCTCTCAGAACTGGGGGTGGAGGATTTACTCGTGAGTCTCATCAATCAGATGCTATTAGGCAGGGTGGTGAACTCAGAAATGGGAGGATTCCTACCCGTAGGTTTGTAAGCAGGGAAACTCCGAAAGGGAGAGTCTTGTCTCCAATTCTGTGGTCCGTGACGGTTGACCGACTGTTGCACATCATGGAGGGGGAAGGCTACAAGGTTATTGCATATGCCGATGATATCGCTCTCGTCTTTAACAGAAAATTTCCTCAAACCCTCTGTCAACTCATGGAAAGAGCACTCTTAATCCTTTCGAGATGGGCGTCCTTTTGTGGATTAAGCGTTAACCCAGAGAAAACAGATCTCAGCCTTTTCACTAGGAAATATAAAATATCCAACCTAGTACCACCTCGTCTGAATGGCACAAGGTTGCTCTTTAGTGATAGCACGAAGTACCTAGGAGTTAGTCCGGATAAGAAACTTATCTGGAATGATAACATAAAGGAACGCGTTAAAAGGCTCTATTTGTCTGTAAAAAATCTATACGTAAATGGGGTTTTTTCCCTAAAATAGTACGCTGGATTTATACGGCAATTTTCCGCCCCATACTTGTATACGGTTCACTGGTATGGTGGAGGGCCCTTGACAAGGCAACTGTTCTTCAGAAATTTGCAAAAGTTCAAAGAAGTGCATGTCTCTGTATTACAGGTGCATTATCCACAACCCCAATTAATGCTCTTAATGTCATACTTCACCTTCCTCCTCTAGATATCTTTGCCAGAGAATGTGCTAACTCAGCAGCCCTCAGACTAAGAGAATCTGGAAATTGGATATGTAACAGCTGCGGTCACACGGTAATTCTGAACTCGTCGGTCCCCGACAAAATAGATTACTCTGTACCTTGTTTAAATCTTGAAAAGAACTATGAAGTTCTCACCCCTTCACGACTAGACTGGGCTAACAAAACCCCCCTTAAAATAAACGGAATTAAAATCTTTACAGACGGATCTAAGCTTAAAAAAAAGGAAGGGGGAGGAATTTACTCCCAAGATCTGGAAATAGAAGCTTCCTTCAGTCTCCCAAACTATTGTAGTGTCTACCAAGCGGAGATGATGGCTATATATGAAACCGCTAAGATTTTAGGTCAGAGAGACCTTAGGGGAAAGAATATTTACACATTCTCAGATTGTCAAGATGCGATCAAAGCGCTGAACACGCATATTGATAACTCTAAAACTCTCACTGAGTGCCGCAGATGGCAAGGTTATTCAGGATCCACCTCATATGGGTACCCGGTAATAAGGATTTCGAGGGCAATAATCTGGCTGACGAACTGGCAAGGAAGGGTACGATCTCGAACACCCTCTTAAATGAGGATTTCATTGGTATACCCATGTCCTCTTATAAACTCCAGTGCAAGAAAAATTCTTTGAGTCTTGCATAAGTATGTTTGGAACACCTTGACACATGTAGGGTAGCTTAGCTAATGTGGCCTTGCTGCAACTAATGTGGCCTTGCTGAGCAGGATAAACCTTTAAAAAATAGTAGGAATCCTCACGGGTCACTGTCTAATCGGAATACATGCTCTTCGATTGGGACTTACATCAAATGATTTCTGCAGAAGTTGCAAATGCGAGGAAGAGGTAGAAAATATCCAGTATTTCCTCTGCGTATGTCTGGCGCTAAGTAAAAGGAGATTGGAAACTCTGGGCCATCCCTTCTTAAATGGACTTACCGAAGTCTCATGCCTGGAAATCAGGCATATAATAAAATTCATAATCCGTTCGAACTGGATTGTTGAGGAGGAATATCTCGCATAGGTCAAAAGAGATTATGTGGTATCACAACGGGCCAGCACTGGCCTAAGTGTACGACTCGTCTGCCGGCTCAGCCACAAGAACCTAACCTAACCTATACAATGGATATATACAGTGATCGTACACCTCATGATTGCGTATGTCTCACTTATCTGGGCGGAAAAAATTAAACAACAACTCTCATCGCTACGCTTAACACGATGCAGAGATTGCCCTGCGGGTGCATCACTGGAACCATGCGTATATATCCAATAGAATCCATGGATGTTTTACAACAAGTAACACCTCTTCAAATTTATATTCAAGCCCAGGCGAAGTGGGCTAGTCTAAGGATGACTGATGAAGATATCGGGATAAAGGATTGCGTAACTTGGAAGAAGTTTGTATGAAATAACAATACCGAAGGACAGCTTGCATCCAAAATTCAGTTTCACTTAAAGATTTCAAACTAAACTAAGTAACAGAAATAAATGGGAAGGTTTAACAGAAACCTATTAGATAAATCAGTATATAATTACATGCTATACCGAGCGCTTTCTAACCGAAGAAGAGGCCGAAGCAGTAGGCTACGGGACAGGGATCAAATACTTCGTGCAAGTGGACGAAAACAGTAGCATATTCCAAGCGGAAATATACGCGATAGACAAGAGCATATATTTTAACCTGAAACCTAAATACCGGAACCAAAACATAGCTATCCTCTCCGACAGTCAAGCGGCCATTTAAGCACTGAAATCTAACTAGGTAACCTCAACATTGGTGATGAAGTGCCTTGATAAACTTTCCACGCTTGGGTTACAAATAAAATCAGCTCTGGATCTTATAGGTACTGGGACACAAATGTATAGAAGAAAACGAAATTGCTCCGCATTGGCGAAAAAAAGGCACATCAACTCTCCTTGATGGTCCGGAACCATAGGCAAAGGAATCCTCTCTCTTTCAATAAAAAAAGAGGAAGATAACACAAAAAACAAAAATACTGGAGAAGCTTACCAGGGCTAAATCACTCCAAACTACTCTTAGGAGAATACGACCTAAAATCACTCCAAACTAAAGAGATTCAAAAAATGAATGAAGCCAACATAGGAAGATCTAAGAATTATCACGCCACTGTAGGTTGAACTCTCACCTTTCAAAAGTCGAATTTTTAGTGATGACACATGTAGGTTTTGCATGGAGGACAAAGAATTTGCGAAGCACATCCTAAGACTGTGTCCCGTACTTGTTCAAACTCGACAGAAATATCTGGTTTATCACATAATACCAGACAGCTCATTAAAATATAGGCATATAGGACATACAGTCTGTTAAGAGCTTGCACGGCATAATTTATCTAAAAATTTATTTCAGAAAATTTTTCTTTACATACATTCATTATATGTTACATGTTCCGAACTACGACGCAATCTTATTAATAAAACCAGCGTTAATAATCGCTTGACATCTCCGCGGCATACTTTCCACTAAATTTTCGGCATATTCGACAGGAAGAGCTCTCCAAATGCAACGAATTTTTCGGGAAAGCTGTTTTAAAGTATATATGAGTCTCCCTCGAAGCTTCTGCTTGATGCAGCCCCAGACGTTTTCGATGGGACTAGCATCAGGTGATTGTGCAGGCCAATCTAATGTGACGATGCCGACGATTCGCGTTTCCAGTTGGTGCAGAGGCGGCTACGGTATTTCGGGTCATTGTTCTCCTGCAGAATCCAGTCTTTGTTTTTGATTATAAATTGGCATTTGGCAGTCGGTAATAAAGCCTTCTCATAGATTTTTAAAGAGGTTAAAGAGGTGCAAAGATGAATTATACTGGGATGTTTAAAGGTGCGCTGGACAATATTACTTGACGACGACGACCAAGTCCGCGGTACGATCGAATAGCCCCAAACAGAAAATTCGTCGGAGAAGAGTACGTTACTCCAATCGCGATCAATATTTTCTGTTGCCCAAACCATGCTCTTAGTAACGTGTTTTTCGGACAAAAGTGGTTTCTTCATTGTGCTTCTTCATTTTAAATTATTTGCACGCAAATGGTTACGAATAGTTACGTGCGATATATTTAAACCTTTTCGCCTCAATTTCGCTTGCCCTTGACGGAAGCTTAACCCAGGATTCCGCGAAAACAAACTCACTATAAAATTTTTTCATCCTTCTTGGTAACGTTCCCTGTTGAGCCACGATCGGGAAGGTCATCGACGTTTTTAGATTCCTTAAAGCATTGCACTCACATCTGGACAAAAGCCTTTGACTTTTTCAAATACTTTGCCGCCGCTGCATAGGACATTTTTGGTCCTTTTGGATGGTTGCAGAGGAAAACTGCCTCGAAGCGTTCTGAGTATGCAGCACTCATTAGGCCTAACACACTTTTCTAACGAAGTTTCAACCACCAATTTAATTTTTTTACTAGTGCGTCAAGGGCAGAGGTTATGTCAACTTGTTGATAAAATTTCAGGGTTGCACTATTTACTGACTGCGAATAATGCCGTACAGGCTCTTACTAAACAGACTGTATACTAGCATTTTTCCAAGAGATAAGACTAAAAGAGGTTCTTTAAGTCCATGAAGGGACACAATAGATCGCAGTGGAAATCCGAACAAATTCCTCCCCGAGACAGTCTGAATTCCGGCCATTGTGCCAGGACTCGATAGGAAGGAGAGGTTTAGAGAGTATGAAAATGAAATTAAGAACTTGGTGGCTTAGGCAGTGGAGTGAAAGCACGCTTGACTGCCACCGAGGGAGCCCGGTTTTTTAATCCCGACCAAACTCTGATCCTATCCTTTTACCTTTCTTCCTCATTTCAAATCATTTGGAATTGAAAATTCATCAGTATTTAAGAATATTAAATTAAAAGTTGCAAGTGGCGGATGGTAGAGTAATTTTTTAATTGAAAAGGAATAGGAAAGTCCCTTGAAAGGACTTTGACCGAGCTTCTTATGATTAAATTGAGTTGTGCATGGTACGTTATTTAACTTTGGCTAAACCAAAGATAGTTCCAAACAAGTTTTTAATAAATATTTATTTTTTTATTTTTTAAAGAAAAATATGAAATTGTGACTTTGCAAAGCCTTCTTTACATATTTTGAATACTTTTTGAAATCTATGGGTAAAATAAGCCCCATGAGCACCCTCTTGACTACGAGCCTGATTGAGTGTGTAATTTTTTTCTTTATTTTTGTTTGCGTGCTCGCCGCTGTCTATCTATTATTTATGTTCCATGCGTGAGTTGTCGTCGCTGACTGTATTTCTGGATTTTCAATGAATTTCTTTTTTTGCGTTATTGTTGTTGTTATTGTTTTTTCCAAAGCGATTTGCGGATTTGTATGTTGCATGTGTTGCGGGGTGTGCATTACTGACCGGAAGTGGCGCTGCGGGCGTTGTTGTATAATATCAATATCCATTGGATTAATGTTATGAAAAGTCAGTCGGCAAGCCTGTCAGTCAGCCACTGAGTCCCAGCACTGTTAAGGGACAATATTTCTTGTTGTTGTTGTAGTTGTAATTGTTGTTGCTCTCTCGCGTGCAGTGAGTGACTGCGTCACTGGGCCATATTTATTCTTGTTCTCTTTGCGTATTTTTTTGTATTATTATTATTTGTTGTTGTTTTTGTTGTTGTTGTTTTTGTTGTTGTTGTTGTTGTTGTTATTGTTGTTGTTGTTGTAGTTGTGGTTGTTATGCTTTCGCAGAAAATCTGTTAATTTTGTTTTTTTTTTGTTTTTGTTTTTGCTCCTCTGTTACTTTGTTGCCTTGAAACATTTGCAGCTGTTGTCGTTGTTTCTGCCGCATGTTGCTAGTACAGTGATTGCCCGCAAGGGCCTTGTTTTTTTGCCTAACTTCTTTTGTTTTGTTTTTTTTTTCTCTCTCTCTTTTGCCATAAAGGGACTCATTCAGACGCACCGTTGAAAATAATTTGCATTTTTTATTTTATTAATTTGCATTGTTATAAATTTTTAGTGTAGCCAGTTTGCAACATTTAGAGTCGAAAAATTAACAACCATAACTTTAGGCTGGCTAATAGGCTTTAAAATTTTGTTGTTATTATTGTGAAAGTTACACGTGGCAATGGCCAGCAGTGCAGGCCATATTTCAAGTAACTACATTAATAGTTAAAAAAGTTTCTCTAATATTTCGGCTCAGAGGCAAATATAACAAAAAAAAATTTTGGCACAGGCTGAACTTTCTGAATAAACAGATAATTTTCTTTAAAAAATATGAAATTTCTCAACATGATTTATTTTTTTTTATATTTTATATTTTTATATTTTTTTTATATTTTTTGTTTATATTTTATAAATAAATGATTTATTGCCATAAATTTTCCATAGCTCAAGATCTTTAATAAACGTTCGAAAATAAACGAGTAAGTTTTTTAAAACGTAGCTAATGCACAAACCATTGAAAGTAGAAATAATGATTCATTCAATCAAAAACGAGCTTTAACTCGTTTCATTCATTTTTGGTCCGCCATCTTCAATCCGCTATCTTGGAAATGTTGGTACTTTTTGTTAATAAAATGGTTCAATTGGAAAATGGTTCAATTTAATTGTGAAAATGGTCACGGGATCGGAAAGAGCACCTTTAAAAATATAGGATACATGTCTCTTAATTTTTTTTGTTCAAGCTTTACCATGCCAGATATATTGACGAATGAAGGTGAAAATCTTTTCTACTTTGGGCCGAAACGGGTTAAATAAAAGTAATGTTAAGAAATCTCGAATCTGACCTTAAAAAATATTACTAAAAAATATTGTTAAATAAAAAAAAAAAAATTATAAATACGCCTGAATATATCTGCATTAAGAAACTTAACTCTTAACCCTTTTCAGAATACGTTATTTATTTCAATATTTTCGCCGCAATTGCTTACTAAGAGGTTTTTGTCATCGATGACTGGGAGCTGCTTAAGCAACGCAACTGAAAATGTGTTCAATGTAATTATAACACGGTGATTAAGTAAAAATTATTCTACATCAGCAAAAGACTGGTTCCTAGCACTTACAACAAAATAGATGAAAAATTCATGACGTCATAAGACTGCGAAGAGAGTTGCTCTCAGATTGTAAAAACAGTTATCATGCAACGGCGTTGCATGGCATTATTACTCATCAAGTATATGCGCTACGGTGAATTTCATAAATCGTAAGTGAAGAATGTGTACTTAGATAAAAATAAAAGTTATAACGTCGTCAGATCGTGGAAATAGTAGCTTATGCAAAAAAAAAAAAAAATACAATATTGTTGCATGGAATTTTTACTCACTGAGTAGAAGTGCTACGAAAAATTTTATTTTAGGACAGCAAAAAGTGGGTTTTTGGCCTTATTACGAAAAGTTAAAAAAAAAATTAATATTCTATTCACTATCATACTTTGGCAACCGCTGAATGCAGTAAAAATGCAACAAAAATTAAAAAACGTTGCATGGAATTATAACTCTGTGACAACAGGCGCTACGTTAAATTACATGGAGCGACAGTAAAGCTGAGTTCTTCTGCCAAATGATAAAAATAAAATAAAAATTAATGGCGTCATAAAGCGTTTCAGGGAACCGCTTTAAGTAACCTTAATGTACCATTGTTGCATGGATACGTTGCATGACGCTAAGGTAAATGCAAATGCACTACACAAACACTACACAAAAGCAAAAACAAAAAACCTTAGCATGATGATAAGGTAAATGCAAATGCACTACACAAAAGCAAAAACAAAAATATAAAATAAAAATAAAAATATCAATAAAAGAGTTGGCTGTGTCGTGGACACACTCGTAGGTTTTGACGTGGCAGTGTTTCTTTATCCTTGTCCTTATTTTTGTCTCTATCCTTTCTTTTGTTCCGAAACTTATCCTCATTCTTCCGTAATTTTTTGATTTAACCGAATAATTTTCCTACTTTATGTCCAAACTCTTGTTTGAATCCATGACCCAATTCTTGACTTAATCACAACGAGTCTGTTAAAAGGTGAAGATTGTCAGTCGCAATTTGAATTCAGTTCGTGAATTCGCAAGCAAGAATTAAATGGGTCTACCTCGTGTGATCTTCGATATGACCGCTGATGGCCAACGTATTGGACGCATCGTAATGAAACTTCGTTCTGATGTTGTTCCAAAGACCGCGGAAAACTTCCGCGTCTTGTGTACTGGCAAGAAAGGCTTTGGCTTTAAGGGTTTTTGTTTTCATCGCGTAGTTGCCAACTTTATGAATGAGAACTTCACCTTGAAGCACACTGGTCCCGGTACCTGTGTATGGCCAATGTTGATCCTAATACCAACGGATCGCAGTTTTTCATTTGCAAAGTGAAGACTTCATGGTTAAATAGAAAGCATGTTGTATTTAGACAAGTTGTTGACGGCATGGATGTTGTCAAATCTATTGAAAACTACCGTTCGCAATCCGGCAAGATCAGCAAGAAGATTATCGTTGCCGACAATACTACACTATAAATAAATTTATGCAGAGTAATATGCATTTACTATCATTCAAACTGAAAGTGTAAAATTATCTTAATTTTTTTCTGTATGTTCTTATATGAAATAAAGTTAAAAACTTTTCTTGTCCTTAAACACAAACAAAAAAAAAAAAAAAGAAAAAGAAAATCGAAGATTCCGAATTCCTTTCTTAGTTTAGAAAGGTGTGCTTTAGGTGTGTCTTAATTTTTTCTTCTAATCCATATCCTAATTCTTGTCATAGTCCTTTTCGGGTTTCATAGTCCGGTTCTATTGTGCTATTTTGTTGTTTGCGAGAAGTGTCAGTTCCCACGTTCCAAAAGTGATGCATATACGTTACATTAGGTGGCTCCCTAATGGGCCTCATGACGCCATAATTTTTGTTTTTTTTCATTATGTGTTCGAAGATCTTACCTTCATTTATGTTTCATAAAATTTACCGTTACGCTAGTCATAAAGTTAAAATTCCATGCAACGTTTTTTCATTGTTGTACCATTTTTACTGCATTATATGGTTCCCACCCTGAAATTATGACGATAGGATTTTTTTTTATATTTTAGTTGTAAGGCTTAGTAGCACATCTATGCTGTCCTAAAACAAAATTTAACGCAGCACGTCTCCTGAGTGAAAAATAATTCCATGCAACGATATTGCATTTCTGTTACATAGCTGCTATCTTTACGACCTGACGACGTAAGAATTTTTGTTTTTACTTTTGTCGTAAGATCAAGTATAAATCCTTCATTACCCTTTTTAAGAATCAATTATAGCGTATATACTCAACGAGTAAAAATTCAATGCAACGCCGTTGCATGAATATTACATTATCGATCTTTGAAATTTTGATCGATTTCCATGACGCCAGCAATGTTTTGTCTAATTTTCTTGTGAAGACTAAGAACAGGCTAGGTATTACTCAGAGAGTAATAATTCTATGTAACAAATTTTCAGTTGCGTTGCATAAGCAGCTATCACCGCATCCCGATGACGTTTTGAATTTTCGTTTTGTTTGTATAATGAAGTCAAAGAATTAAATTTTACGGCCGTACCATTATTTTAATCATAGCATCTATACTCAGCGAGTAACAATTCAATGCAACGCCGATGAATTTTGACAAAAAATACTTCTTTCAATTATTTTGGAAACCTGTCCGGTAAAACGTAACTTTGTCATATCAAAAATTTTTTTCGTGAACCATGAATAATTGTTGAACAAACTCCATCATTGGATTTGCCAATTTCAACCACACCAAGATTAATTTTTGCAACCACTTTAAAAAAATCACGCCATTGTGTGTTGTTTGTTGCATTTGTGTATGATTTCGAATGAACTTTATGCGAATTATACGGCCTAAATGTAAATATTGCTTTCATTATTTATGTTTTGTAGTGTTCCCGTCTTACGCGTTGAGTACAAGGATCGGGCATTGCATGAAATCAGTACCTTTTAGCTTTATTTATTGTTTTATGCTTTATGTATGTTAACGTTTTATTTACATGATTTCAGCGATATCACCATTACAAACAAAAAAGCATACACGCAAAGAAAAAACATGTTTATTGCCAGTTTGCCTCAAACGAACTTCGTTTGTCATGCTTGAAATCGTTATTTGCAAACGTTTTAACAGTTGTCATAATAATAGTGAGTTGCGAGAAACGCGTCATTTAGTTGCAGGAAATTAATTTCGTTTGTCACAAATGCGAGTGATTTTTAAATTGCAATAATTGAAAATTTTGTTTTTCCCAACTGCAAACTTCGTTTATTTTTCCCCTCGTTGTATAAACACAACGCTTATAGTTCGGAGTTACTTTTTGGACAAATTGTCACTATATAATACGCGGACGGAGATAGCAACACAGGTGTGATGAGTGCAATCCCTAAGAAGGCGGACGTACAGTGCCGGTAAAAAAAATAGCACTGGAGACAACAGTTCAACTATTATTTAAAAAAAAACCTCATCTGAAGCAACTTGTTCAGATGCTACTATTATATAATATTTTAGAGAGTATTCACTCTCTGAAAGCAAGATCATTATTATTAAAAGGGTAACGGTTCTTTTTATGTTAAGTAATTTTGAGAGAGGAGTACGAATTGGTACGGTAAAAATAATAGCACTGCGTTTACGTTTCTGTTGAAAAAAGCCATTTTGTGTTCAATTTATCAAAAGGTAGCATCAAAGTGTTTCAGTTTGTTTTAGTGGAAGTGGTTTTAATACAAAAAAAATTAAATTCTTAAATTATTTACGAAGCTATGGGTCGCAGAAAGCATTGCAGTGCCGAAAAACGTGAAATTATTCAAAGAATGTTTGCAGAGGGTAAAACGTATGCAGAAGTTAGACATGAAGTTAGCTGTTCTAATAATTTGGTTCGTAATGCCATAATATATGCACCAAAACTTGAAACTCGTGGACGAAAGCACGCTATGTCGACGTTACTCGTCCAACGATTAATCAGGCAAAGTAGAAGGAGCCGTTTAAGCCAGCAACAGAGCTCAAAACAGAACTTAATATGTGTTGAAACTGTTCATAGCCGTCTTAGAGATCATCATTTAAAGGCATGTAGTCCCAGAAAAGTACCTATCTTAACTGCTAAGCATGCAACAAAGCGTTTGAAGTTCGCAAAACAACATTTGAACTGGCCAGTAGAGAGATAGAGAAATATTTTATGGACGGACGAGAGTAAAATTGTAATTTATGGTGGCAAGGGTTTTCGTTCTTACGTTAAGAGACCTCCTAATGCAGAATACAACCCTAAATTTACTGCTGAAACAGTTAAGCACGGAGGTTCAAGCATAATGATATGGGCTTGTTTTTCCTATTATGGAGTTGGTCCCATACATTGGATTAGGACCATCATGGAACAACACGTATACGTTGATATATTGGCTAAAGTAATGGTGCCTTATGCAGAGGAAGAAATGCCGTTATTGTGGGTTTTCCAGCAGGACAATGACCCGAAGCATACCAGCAAGAAAGCTAAAAAGTGGTTTGAGGATCATTCGGTGAATGTCATGGCTTGGCCAGCGCAGTCGCCCGACCTCAATTCAATTGAGAACCTCTGGACTGATGTAAAAAAAGCAGTTTCTATTGCAAAACTGACCAACAATCAAACCCTTTGGGCTGCAGTTCAAGACTCCTGGATCAAAATTCCAATTAAGAGGTGCCAGGATTTGATCAATTCCATGACAAGACGTTGTGCAGCCGTAATTGCCAACAAAGGGCATGCGAGGAAATATTAATTTTGGCTCATTACACTTTTTTCTCCATTATAGCTTTGATCTTAAATAAACTCTTTAATTTTGTCACGTTTTTTTAAATTTTTAAATGCATAATGAAATAATAGTGCTATTTTTTTTACCGCCTATTTTTTTAAGTTATATTGAAAAATCTGAAATATTTTCCAAAAAAAGTTAATAAATTTTGCAACTCCTTTTTAACTACTTTCTTTGAGGTTAATTGTATTTATTGATATCTTCAAAAGTTGTTTGCATCAATTTATTTAATTTTAACTTCTTAAAAGAAATAAATTTTGATGATGGTGCTATTATTTTTACCGCAGCTGTACATACATAGGGAGATAGATAATTATGGCCATATTTTGTAAAACGCACGCAATCACGTCACTTAGGGTTTTCTTATCTGGTAATATATCTTAGTAGAAAATTTTTGAGTGAGAGAGAGACTTTGTTTTACTTCATATGAAAAAGGCATTGCCAGACTGAAAATCTTAACGCAAGTGACTGCGTTCGTTTTACAAAATATGGCTATTAATATAATAAATAATAATGTTTCTGTCATTTGCAGTATATAAGATAATAAGCTATATTTTTTAAGTTGATACAACTCGTGGCAAATACTACTCGCAAGCCAAGTGAATTGTTGGTGAATTTTTCAGTTGCGGTTAATGAAAAATTTCTTTGCGTGCATACATTTTTTAACTCTAGTGATAAAATTTAAGTTATTGAATGAAGGTCCTTAGACAAATAAAATTTTATGTTAAAATTTATGCACAGCCAATTAATGAGAAAATCAAATTTATGTTAAATTTGAAATAATTCACATTTATTTCATGAGAATTTTGCGTACAAATAACGTCTTATGAATTCATTATAAATTTCATCGAAATTTATAAAATTTTTCTACTCAACAAAGCATTTGGAATAAATATTATTACAGCGGTAGCTTATTTGTTCTCATTTAAGCCATCATATTTACTTGTTAGCATTTCATTTTTTGAACAAAACACAAAAATACAACTCAAATTAAGAAGTTCTACCTACCATATTTCAATTTATAATTAGGAAAACATATTTTATTGATATTTATTCATGTGGAATTAATTTTCAAATGTTTTCAAACTTTGACCGAACAGCATCGAATAACAAAATATATAGAATTAAATTCAGGTAAAACAAAAAACGAACTGTTAATTATTTCAAATAGGTATGTAGGTAAATGAGGAGCGAAAAAAGAATAAATTTTATGCATTTCAATTTTAGTGTAAAAAACAAAGAAAAACAACTAAAAATTCAGAACAAAAGGCAAATATTTACGAATTTGAACAAAATATGGCATTAATTAGAGAATGCGATAAAGTTTTGGTGAGCTTTGCGATAGCCCAATCGAAAATTTGAAACATAAAGCAAAAAACTTGCGTAAATTATACGTTGTTAGCATAAAAATATTTTCATAAGCATATTTCACTTTGAACAAAAGCTTTAAATAAGAGAAAAGCTTCAAAAAAAGAAAAACTAAAAATAAGAGAAAAGCTTTAAAGTAGAAGTGTATGAAGAAAGTGTATTTACGACGTAAATGAAATAGAAAATTGTCGTAAGTGCTTTTTAAATAACCAAAAAACTTATTAACACAAAAAAATTTTCATCGAAAAATGTATGCTGAATTATGAAAAAAGTGACATTAAAGGGAAATCTTCTTATAACTAGAGCTAGAGTGAGGTTATGAAGAAAATTCTTGTTGGGTTTGAGCATAGTGATAAATGTGTATGCAACTGTGAACAATAACGGCTCCACTAGCTATAATCACACACAACATTTCCCTTTAAAGAAATGCTTAAAATACATATGTATTGACCATGAATTGTCGCACTTGATTTTTAAATAACGCAGAAGCTGGTTAACACAAAAAAATTGTTACCAAAAAATGTACGCTGAATTATAAAAAAATTGACTTTGAAGGAAAATCTTTATATAACTAGATTGAGAAAGCGATCATCAGAGAAATTCTTGCTGGGTTGGAACATAGCTGTGTGTATGCATGTAACTGTAAATTATAACGGCTCCACCAGGTGTTTGTTTAATTTAATTGATTTTTGTGCTGTTGTTCTGTTACGTAGTCTGTTTTTCTTCAATGAACTTTTTTGCTTTAAATAAACGAATTAAAAATCATGCATTTATAAACAAAATTTGCCGCTTATAACTAATTAATTTTGCAGCTATTACAAATTTATATTAATCTAATATACAGAATAAAAATTTAATTAACAGAATAATCAAAATAAACAAACAAAAAAAAATTAAACAAAAAATTTTAAATAAAAAAATTAAAAATGTTCAGCCGCAAAAAAACAAACCAATTTGTGTGGTTAATGAAAAAATTCCTTAGTAGCTAAATGAATTATGAATACAATAAAACCACTCACAATAAAACAAATTTATTGTGGGTTTTAATTAGTTTAACAAAATCAAAAATTTACTTTGCTTAATAAGCTTTATTGAATATATCTCAATTTAATAAAATACAATTTGATTAGCATAGAGTTTTGTATAAACTAAGGTTATATGTTATGTATATAAAGAGAAAACACTTTTCTTATTAATTTTCATTTTCCATTGTGACACTTTACAAATCATTTAATTGCTATTTATTTCCATTCCTATCCATTTTGTCGGTATTTCAATTAATTAAGCTAGATTTAATTTCAACTGTCATTTCCCTTTTTCAAGTATATTACAAGCACTTCAATCAATCAAATATTTTTTCATTACAATCGACAACTTCGCTAAAGCTGTTTAAGCCATGGCGCGAAAAAATGTGAACAATTTGTAAGAGGATTGTAAAATCTGTGAAAGAAACAAAAAACAAACACAAAAAAAAAAAAAAATATATGAATGCATAAAAAAAGGAACAACAAATGTTTAAGATTCTGAAAAAGTTCTTGCGAATTATATGCGTTGCTTGCAATTATAACAAAACTTTGAAGCTCTTAATTGCTGCTTCCAATTATAAATCTATTAAAAGCTTCAAAAGTTGCTTAACTCACCACCATAAAAGCCTGCATGGAGACATCTGTGAACTTGTGTGCTCGCAGCACACTAGGGCGCACCGAACGCATGATGAAGAAGAGTATCATTTTACGATAAGAAAGACTTCCCTCGTACCAGTTGTTGTACAGAGCAGCAAACATTAATTTGTCACTCTGTCAAACAAAATGATATCATGATAAATATCAGGATAGTAAAAAGGATATTGTATATTTACAGCGCTAGTTAACTCGCTGCCATTGTAACAGATAAAAAGAGTGAACACCAGAAAAGATAAAAGACCCACAGAAAATTTAAATGTGTTAAACACCTCCGACATCATGACCATTGAGCAGCCCATAAGACAGATGGCAATTGTTGAAGTAATAAAATTGACGAGAAAGGATATATTGAAGATTTGGTTTATTTCGGTAGCGAAACTGATGGTAAAAATTTATTTATTAAGAATATTAACTTATGTAATATGGTGATGAAAATGGAGATGTTGATGTTGATATTGATGTTAGTAAATGTTGGTGTTGATGCTGATGTTGATTTTGATGATGATGTTGATGTTGATGTTGATGTTGATGTTGATGTTGATGTTGATGTTGATGTTGATGTTGATGTTGATGTTGATGTTGATGTTGATGTTGATGTTGATGTTGATGTTGATGTTGATGTTGATGTTGATGTTGATGTTGATGTTGATGTTGATGTTGATGTTGATGTTGATGTTGATGTTGATGTTGATGTTGATGTTGATGTTGATGTTGATGTTGATGTTGATGTTGATGTTGATGTTGATGTTGATGTTGATGTTGATGTTGATGTTGATGTTGATGTTGATGTTGATGTTGATGTTGATGTTGATGTTGATGTTGATGTTGATGTTGATGTTGATGTTGATGATGTTGTTGTTGACGTTGATGTTGATGTTGATGTTGATGTTGATGTTGATGTTGATGTTGATGTTGATGTTGATGTTGATGTTGATGTTGATGTTGATGTTGATGTTGATGTTGATGTTGATGTTGATGTTGATGTTGATGTTGATGTTGATGTTGATGTTGATGTTGATGTTGATGTTGATGTTGATGTTGATGTTGATGTTGATGTTGATGTTGATGTTGATGTTGATGTTGATGTTGATGTTGATGTTGATGTTGATGTTGATGTTGATGTTGATGTTGATGTTGATGTTGATGTTGATGTTGATGTTGAATATGAATATGAATATGAATATGAATATGAATATGAATATGAATGTGAATATGAATGTGAATATGAATATGAATATGAATATGAATATGAATATGAATATGAATATGAATATGAATATGAATATGAATATGAATATGAATATGAATATGAATATGAATATGAATATGAATATGAATATGAATATGAATATGAATGTGAATATGAATAGGAATTTGAATATGAATATGAATATGAATATGAATATGAATATGAATATGAATATGAATATGAATATGAATATGAATATGAATATGAATATGAATATGAATATGAATATGAATATGAATATGAATATGAATATGAATATGAATGTGAATATGATTATGAATATGAATATGAATATGAATATGAATATGAATATGAATATGAATATGAATATGAATATGAATATGAATATGAATATAAATATGAATATGAATATGAATATGAATATGAATATGAATATGAATATGAATATGAATATGAATATGAATATGAATATGTATTTGAATATGAATATGAATATGAATATGAATATGAATATGAATATGAATATGAATATGAATATGAATATGAATATGAATATGAATATGAATATAAATATGAATTTGAATATGAATAGTAATATGAATATGAATATGAATATGAATTTGAATATGAATATGAATATGAATATGAATTTGAATATGAATATGACTATGACTATGAATATGAATATGAATATGAATATGAATATGAATATAGATATGATTATGAATATGAATATGAATATGATTATGAATATGAATATGAATATGAATATGAATATGAATATGAATATGAATATGAATATGAATATGAATATGAATATGAATATGAATATGAATATGAATATGAATATGAATAGGAATTTGGATATGACTATGTTGCCAGAAAAGCACGATAAATAGTGTTTATGGTATTTTTCAACGATTGTGGGATGTGAGAATTCCCATGGTATTTTGTGGTAAAAATCTCTCGCGTGGGAATAAAAATACCACATGTGGGATATTTACCACGCGTGGTAAAAAAAAATACCTCAAAATACCATAAAATACCTCAAATTACCACAAAATACCATAATACCTCAAAATACCTCAAAATACCACAAAATACCTCAAATTACCACAAAATACCTTTCAAGCATTTTATACGCTAAGAGCTTATCGAAATCAAACTACACAACAGAAGTTCACTTTAATGAAATCTACTATGAACTTTATAATAGCGTAATGTATAAAAATTAATTTATTTAAGCTATGAACATATCAATTTAAACTAATTTATACGTGTATATATTTTTATTTAATTAATATTTAGAAAAAGAACTGAATTAATATGCTTATTATGTTTTTAATAAATAAAGAACTGAATAATATTTAAAATCAATTTTTTTTATTGAATATGGTCAATTCTTGGTAATTATTTATGTTATGATGTTGTCAGAATCAATTTAGTTTACTGCATTTTGGTATGTTTTGGTAATTTGAGGTATTTTGAGGTAATTTGTGGTATTTTGAGGTATTTTGAGGTATTTTGCGACTGTGGTAATTTATGGGAATTAAGTGTGAGAAAAAGAGAATTTTGGTGGTAATTTCATCTGGCGACATTGGGATATGAATATGAATATGAATATGAATATGAATATGAATATGAATATGAATATGAATATGAATATGAATATGAATATGAATATGAATTTGAATATGAATATGAATATGAATTTGAATATGAATATGAATATGAATATGAATATGAATATGAATATGAATATGAATATGAATATGAATGTGAATATGAATATGAATATGAATATGAATATGAATATGAATATGAATATGAAAATGAATTTGAATATGAATATGAATATGAATATGAATATGAATATGAATATGAATATGAATATGAATATGAATATGAATATGAATATGAATAGTTATATGAATATGAATATGAATATGAATATGAATATGAATATGAATATGAATATGAATTTGAATATGAATATGACTATGACTATGAATATGAATATGAATATGAATATGAATATGAATATGAATATGATTATGAATATGAATATGAATATGAATATGAATATGAATATGAATATGAATATGAATATGAATATGAATATGAATATGAATATGAATATGAATATGAATATGAATATGAATATGAATATAATTATGAATATGAATATGAATGTGAATATGAATAGGAATTTGAATATGAATATGAATATGAATATGAATATGAATACAAATATGAATATGAATATGAATTTGAATGTGCATATGAATATGAATTTGAATATGAATATGAATATGACTATGACTATGAATATGAATATGAATATGAATATGAATATGAATATGAATATGATTATGAATATGAATATGAATATGAATATGAATATGAATATGAATATGAATATGAATATGAATATGAATATGAATATGAATATGAATATGAATATGAATATGAATATGAATATGAATATGAATATGAATGTGAATATGGATAGGAATTTGAATATGAATATGAATATGAATATGAGTTTGAATGTGAATATGAATATGAATTTGAATATGAATATGAATATGAATATGAATATGAATATGAATATGAATATGAATATGAATATGAATATGAATATGAATATGAATATGAATATGAATTTGAATATGAATATGACTATGACTATGAATATGAATATGAATATGAATATGAATATGAATATGAATATGAATATGAATATGAATATGAATATGAATATGAATATGAATATGAATATGAATATGAATATGAATATGAATATGAATTAAAAAAATAAATATGATTGATGAATATGATTCATGAAACTCTTATTTACATTCTTGTTCTTATAATTCACTCTAAGTTTTTTACTTACCTAAGCAACTTGTTGTGATAGTCAATTAAAGACTTCAATTGCTGTTCTGCCTGCGCACCTCGAGCATCCAAGCTTTCTAAAGCATTCGATAAAAAATCAAAATGCAACTGCATCTGTGTGATAAAAAAGCACAGCATAAACTCGCCCGCCATAATAAAAGCTACACCGGTCAACGATGAATGCAGTTGACACAAATAGGCGACGAGAAAGAGCGTTACTGACTCGCTGTTATGCTCCGTCTGCCATGGGTACCAAGTGTTCGACTGATAGTGATAGCGAAAATGCTTGAGCGACGAATTCAAGTCGATAATATACTCCACCAACGGCATCGAGTTGTACCAGCAATAGGCAAATATGAAAAAGATAGTCGTCATCTTCATTAATTTGTGAGACTTGAGCGCATAATATTGCACCGGATAGTACCCGAGAGCTTTAACACAAAAAAAAAAAAAAAAAAAAAAAAAATTAAAAATCAAAACGTTGGTACCTCAATTGCTGGCCTTACCCATGTGCTGTCGATTATTTAAACACGCTTTACCAGCAGACTGCATCCGTTGCATTTCCTCACTGGGAAAAATGCTTTGAAAGGCGTCGATAAGCTTTGCAATGCTGTCACCGTGCCAGAAGAGCATCAACATCTTACAAGCAGCTACCATGGTGAGGCCCATTATGGCGCCTGTCTCCGAAAGCTTTAGCACAAAAGCTATTTGATCTTCTTGTAGCTTCTGTTGCTGCGCTCCCAGCAGATATATGAGCATTCCGATGTTCTGATACAGTAGATTTCCAGCACCCAACATGAAAAATATACGCATTGCTGCGCTGGGACGACGTTTGGGTGCTCCATGGCAGCTGAAAGGTTGTGTCATGGCCAAACGCATGGCCAAGTTGGGAAAATCCATAAAGTCGTGAAGGTGGTAGATGCGCATTTTTAGGAATTTTCTTGGAAAGAATCGAAGGTTTTTCAATAGGAAAAGACAATTTAAGTTAACACGGTTAACAAATTCTTAACATGATTTAAGAACTTTGTTAAAGAAGTTATTTTTAGTTTTTTTTTTTGGAATATGAATTGAAGAAAAAAAAAACATTTGTTTTAAGGTTTTAAGGTGAGAAATAATGTACAAATTATTAATATTATTAAATATTTTAAAGATAAAAGCTTTAATTATTCAAATTTAAAGTATTTTTTTAGAGGTATAGACATAGGCGTCCGCCGGAATTTTTCAAGACGGAACAAGCTATGCATTGGTGTGCACGTATATGAAAATGATGATATAAAAATGCAACTTATACACATAGGAAATAAAAATATATAAAATTTTTCCAGTCTAGGGGGGCAAGTGCCACCATGTGCTCCTGTGGGCACCCTTGGGTATAGAATTTCCTAGAGGGATAGCTGTCAAACTAGTTCATCTATCTGAACAAGTTATATGCAGTACAATGAATCGATTTGTGTCTACGTTTACTCTTATGGACAATATCCACCCAATGCGTGCTCATACTGTGTGTACCGAAGAATAAATCGCCACTGTAGAGGTGCGTGTGATCGACGATTCAAATTTATCAGTTCGACGCCGTTCTCAACAAGTCGGCCTTTGCCTGTTCACTGCGTGGAAGATTTTGAGGAAAAACCTTGGCCTACACCCGTATTAAATCCAATTGGCTTAGGAATTGAAGCAATGAGACTATAGTTTGAGTCATACGTTTGCTGAATGGGCTGAAAATTAATAAGAAGTTAAAGAGAATTTTTATCGACAAATCATCTTCAGCGAAGATGATTTCTGGCTTAACGGGTACACAAAAAAGCGGAATTTCCGTATTTGAAGTGAAAACAATCCTGAAGAGACTCTTCCTCTGAAGAGAATCTTTCTCTGAAGTTTTCTTGATTTCAGATAACGCTGTGAAGTCAGGTTTTACACTCCGCACGTTCTTTTTTTTTTGTATTTTGGAGCGCCTCCGATCTACCGCCACCAAGTGATAAATAACACTGTTCAACATAAAAAAAAGCAAGGTTCTGACAACGGATTCTGATAGAGAGGACAAAACAAAAATATTCGAGTATCGGCGTTTTGAAAGTTAACGTGTGAGTTTTATTTTAGGGGGGGGGGGGGAGGGGTTTAAGTTGCCCTACTTTTGGACATTCTTATAGTGAATCGGCATAGGAAACCATGTGACCTTTACATTTTGGGCATAGAATGTGTTCAGAAGATTTATGTAAAATACTACGAGGAACATTTTTGTGCAAATTTTAACCCTCTAACTTTTGAATGTGTGGGTCTTTTTTGACCCTTTTGTGATAAAGGAAAGAGATAACTCATCAAAAAAGATATAATGGGTTAAAATGTTCCACAAAAATATTTGTCCTAAAATCTACATATATATTTTTATATACATTTTGATGACACCACTAACTGCGGAAACTGGTCGACCGATTTCAACCAGGATACGTATGGGATTGTCTGTAGATGGTTTAAGTGAAGTTTGAACATGCATTTTGCATTGGTTGCGGCGATATAGCATTTTAAAGATTTTCCCATATTTATACAAATAAAACAAAGTCGTGATTTGTGTTTGTAATTATATAACTCCAGAACGGTGCGTCCGATTTGCTTGACGATTTCTTTGTTATGTTTTTCTTGGCCGTACCATGGTTTGTACGTCAAAGTTTTTTGCCACACCCCCTTTTACCGCCCAAAAATGAATAAAAATTGTAGATTTCAGACGGCATGGGTCTTGTTAGACTAAAATTTAGAACTTTAGTTCATATGTTGGCGACTGAACTACAAATGGGCGGGGAGCTCTATAAATATGCTGGAGAGTCAACTTATATTTGTGTATGTATCTGTCTATATATATATATAAAAATGAATCTTGGTTTGTTAGTATGCTTAAAACTTGAAAACTACTGGACCAAATTGTATACTTCCTTCTAAGGGTTTGTTTGTAATTGCTACGCGAAGGTTAAGGAAAAAAGAAAAGTCGAAAAATTTTAATAGATGGCGGTGTAGGTGCACATATGCTTTCTGAATGTATGCGCTGCAATTCCGTTCATGCGATTGCGAAAAAACTTTGTTAACTTATTGCTGGCATTTGCGTGATGGTTGTAGACATAGTGGCATGGGCATATTTAAAAGGGGCGTGGCACCTCCTATACAACCCCAATCTGCAACATCGAATATTTTTTTAATTGTAGGTTACACAGCATCGGAATTCGATATTCTTATTCAATTTTATGTGCCGTTCCACAGGTAAAAATTTATGGTTGTTGGACAAGGAGTGTGGCACTTTTTCAGTAGCCTAAATTTAAGGTATAACTCTCGAACAATTAGTCACAAATCAATTCAAGTCGGTAAGAACGTACTATTTAGTTGTATTTTCTGATTGTCAAAATTGAGTAAACATTGGAAAAGGTGGCGTAACACTGCCCATACAATTCAAATTTATGGTATCGAATAGCTTTGGAACAAAATGCCGCATGACAATAAAATTCAGTATGGAGTTGCCACTTGGTGATATCCATCTACCAGAGAACCATAACAGGCATTTGACAAAGGGGTGTGGCTCCGCCCATATAAACCAAATTTTTTATATCGAATTGCTTTGAAACTAAAAGTCACAGAACATTGAAACTCAGAATAGAGTTATCACTTGCTGATGTCCTTCTACTAGAAAACTAGGACGGAAATTGGACAAGGGGGTGTGGCTCCGCTCAGCACAGCACATATAAGCACAGTTTTTAATATCGAATAGCTTAGAAAGTAAATGTCGCATATCAATGAAACTCACTATGAAGTTACTAATAAGCCAGATATTACCAGATACTACTGAAGAACTGGTGCGGGCATTGGAAAAGAGGTGTGGCTTCACCCATGCCAGCCAAATTTTCAATTAAAAATAGCTATGGGAGTAAAATTGACAGAACATTGTAACTCAGAAAGAGTTACCACTTCCAGCAGTCCTTCTACAAGAAAACTGGGACGGGCATTGGAAAAGGGGGTGTAGTTCTGACCATATAATCCAAACTTTTGATATCGAATAGCTTTGGAACTAAACGTCGCATAGCAATGAAACTCAGTTTTTTCTACTGGAAAACTGGCACGTGCATTGGAAAAGAGGGTGTGGCCCGATTTTCGATAGAGAATAGCTATGGAAGTAAAAATCACAGAACATTGAAACTCATAATGGAATTGCCACTTGAGACTGATGTCCTGCTACTGGGACACTGTAACGGGCAGTGGATCATGAGCGTGGTGTCAGACTAAGGGTTTAATAAAAGTTTTGAATTTACTAATTATTTTTCAATATACTTGCCGGGTGTAGCAAAGTGCGGCGGGAATAGCTAGTGCTACTATTAGTCCCTGAATATACCAAAGCTGAAAATTTAACTTAAATGCCAGAAATAAGTCAAAACTTAAAATGTGTTTAAGGGTTAATTTCGTACTTATTTGGAAATGGTACGAAAATGTCGCACAAAACAGGATTTATTTTTAAAGATAAACCCTTTATCTTTAGAAAAAGATATGATTTTGGGTGGCAAGAGGCCATCATTCAGAATTAAAAAAGTTTATAGTTTCTTTTTTTTTCATTTTCATCCATCACATTGAATTGAACATCTTCGGTTTGGGTATTTTTTAATTCGGACCTCATATTTGTGAGCAGATATACTGAAAATACCTGTATAGTGGATATACCCATAGATTTTGAAGTAAGAGGTTATTCTTGTGTTTATTCTTGTCCGAATTCTTATTTTCGTTCTTTACTTTGTTCCCAAAGTAGACCTCATCCTTATGTCTATTCTGTAAGGAAACATAAATTCGCTGAATTTATGCCTTACAGTTCCCTATAAAACACCGCTGCACAAAGGGCCCCGAAAAACATGAACCCGCCCTGCAACCCTAAACCGCACCTGGACCGCACCATAAAATACGCAGCTGGGCGATCCGCAATCAAACAACAACAAAGCATACAGCGAGCCAGTAGCATGATCAAAACACACGAACAACATGCATTCTATGCACCCACACGTGGCAATAACAAAATACATAGGTGGTCATTAAACAGGGATTATGACAACAATAAGATGCAAGGCAAAAGGTTGACGCTATCTCAAGGCGAGCAATATTCAAGGTCGAGATCAGATGGAAATTGGCGACACAAACAAAGTCGCGTTACCCTTTTGGGGGATAAAAGGAGTCAGCGAACCAACAGTGGGTCTCTTTTGTAGTCAACACGCGAACAACGCACATCGGTGAGTCAAGTGCACAACTAACAGAGTGAACAAGTGACCGAGAGGACAAGTGACAAAGTGAACAAGTGTACAAGTGACTACGCACGAGTGATTAAAGGCAGTAGTAAAACGGTGTTTCTTGTCGAACCGAGTGGTTTTATACCGGACGGCTGGCGATAAACATACTAGTGACGTCACGAACGGTGTTATTTTTCTGTTGACCAGAGTGGTTTTCATACCGGACGGCCGACTCTAAAAGCATCCAAGTGGACGCGCTAAATTTTGTTCAGCACACTGCGACAACATCAACGACAGACTTTTACATCCGGCCCGAGTGGTTTTCATACTGGACGGCTCATCCTGGTGAACAGTGTTTCTTGTCGGCCCGAGTGGTCGGACGGCCGATCATAAAACATACCAGTGGCATCACGAAAGGTGTTTTTTCTGTCGACCCGAGTGGTTTCATACCGGCCGGTCTGCTCTAAAAGCATACAAGTCGATCGCCCACTAGGTTCAGACCGTATTTTTGTACAAGGATAACGACCAAGCTTATACCTGGCCCGAGTGGTTCTATACTAGACGGCCCATCGTACAAACTCAGGGGACAGACAAACGAACTGAATTCATGGATCCAACTTCAAAGGACTTCGAGGGAAATCAGGAGTAACGGCGATTATTTAGCAAATGAATAAAAAATGTATGAAATGATTTTTTTCTTTTGTGAAAACGAACATTTGAAATAAAGACTTAAATAGTGAAGTTAAATGAACCCTTGTATTTATAATTTAAAAAGAACTACGGAAATACATTTTTGTACGAGCCCTGGCTATCCGGCGAGCTAACCCCGGCTACAAAGCTCGTTAGAATTCTTATATTTGTCCTTGTAATTATCCTACTAGTGGTGGCCGTGGCGCAGTGGGTAGAGTGCTTCTTGACCCGTACTCCAGAGAACCCTGGTTCAATTTCCATCTGACACCGAAAGTTTTTTCAATTGAATTAATTTTTCTGTTCGGTCGTCACCTCTCTGCAGACAATCGCAAACCTCAGAGAGTATATAATGCCATGTAAAGCTTCTTGAGAATATGCACATTAGTCGTTTGGAGTTGGCATAAAACTAGCAGGTCCAGTTCTCAATCAGTTGTGTACAAACATTTAATAACACACACAACACAATTTTAACATAAGAAGCTCGGTCAAAGTCCTTTCAAGGGCTGAAATGGCCAGTTAATTATTATTATTTGACTGTCCTACTTCTTGTCCAAGTTCTTGATTTAATCCATGCCCAGATTCCTGATCTTATCTTTATTTGAATCTCTTTTCTAATTCTTGTCCCAGTTCTTTAAACCTTTGTCCCTAATCTTGTCCTTAGGGTGTCCAAATTCTTGTTCTATACTTTTTCTCATTTCTTGTTCTTCTCTTTTTTCCCTCTTGTCCAAAATATTGTTTAAGGTGTGTCTAAATAATTGTTCTTATGCTTGAATTAATACTTGTCAACGTCCTTTTTTCAATTATTGCCTTTTTTTTATTTATTTTTTCTTGTCCAATTCCGTGCTCTTTTATCTTATCCCAAACATTTGTCTTACTCTTTATCTTATTTTTGGTCCTAATAGTTGTCTCAATCCTTGCCCTCTTCGTATTTCTATTCCTTGTCCTAGTCATTATCCAATTTCTTGTGCCAATACATGTCCTCATTATAATTTTGATTTATTATTATTTTAATTTTTGCTTTTGTTATTTCATTTGGTGTCTTTATGCCACTTTTTGGGGTTCCTGGAGAGGCTTTATGACAACATTATTTTTTTTATAATTTATTTTCTTACTATGACTTGGGTTGCCTTTTAAGTCTTGCGCCTAACAATGAAAAAACTTTTTGAACTTATTGAAGCAGCGTTTTACAGTCACTGGGTGTGATGTTTCATCATCAAAAGTCGAACTAAGATGATCGATGCCATGCTTTTCTTCTCGATCAAAGTTGAAAATCGTAAAAAACCATCGCACGAAAATGTTCACGTGTTAATTTAATATTTTTGCTGAAATATAATTTTCAAACCACTGTAAACAACACAATAAGCGCACATACAGCAAAATGTTGTGAGTACGTTTATGCTAGAAAATGTCAAATTTTCGAATGAAACTGTAAAATTTCATGTGGCAATGCTAAGTGTTGCCGAGGCGCAAGACTTGAAAGGCAGCGCTCGAACGCGGACAATTCAAAACTTCTTAAATTGTCCTCGTACTTTTAATTGTTGCAATTTCAATATTTGATTTCTATATTTTTTCTATATTTTTTCTATGTTTTTATATTTCTACGTTATTCTGTCATTCTTTTCGTTGATTTCTATAAAGTACAAATTTACAACGAAAAATATGTATATATTGTGAATGACTTGTAAATAAAATATATTTTACATTTCACTAGATTGGACTCACCACCTTTTTCCGTTTTGTTAAAAAGCACGTTATGCCCTGAGAGTTTAAAAAATTCTTCTTTGAAGATGTAGCCGACTTTGGCAGGTTTTATAGCAAGTATTGCAAAAAAAAAAAAAAAAAAAATAAAAAGCAAAAATCTGCACAGAAAGCCTCTTTAGCTTTGATTTAAAATTTACAAAGTTGGCCAATATTTAATTGGTCAAATTACGTTAATTACGCTCACAGTAACGTTATGTTATTACGTAATTGCAATTGCGTTAGGCAATCATCAAAGAATATCGTCAATTTTCGTGAGCAGACCTCGAAATTGGCTTTCTTAAAAAATAAAACAAAAACAATAAAATTCTTCTCTTTTTAGTTCTTATGTATTTTGCGTCGTTTAATTTTATTTTTTTTTTATTTCAAGTTTTATTTGACTTTCCTTCTCGCTCTGCTGTGAAAATGGCAATTTTCTTCACAGTTACCGACGTTTATGTGAACGTATAAAATTTGTACATTTGTGTGTTTCGTTTTTTTTTTAATTCTTAGTGTGTGTTTGTATGTGTGTTTGTATATTTGTATGTATAAATGTATGTATATGTATGTGTGAAAATTCGTCAAAAATGTGCAAATATTTTTCTTGTCTATGAGGGAAAAATATTTGCTTGCCAAGTTAAGGCAACAACAACAAAACAGCCCAAAACATATGAAAAAAAATAAATAAAAATAACAAGACGAAAAACAGAAAAAACACAACATAAAAAAAGAAATATAATAAAACAAACATTTCTTGCGGTCAGTTGAAATTTTTTGTTGCATACTACTAGGCATGTTTAAAATTCAAACCAGCGTATAATTGAAGTAGAAACTTACAGTATGGCCAGAAGAGCAGAGAATTTCATGCATAGTTGTGTCTTTTTATTGGTGTATGGGTGTATGTGTGTATGTGTGTGTGTGTGAATTAAATAAAAATTGTTCTTTTCATATATTGCGCACAATTTCGAAATAAAAATAAATAAAAATAAAATAAAAATTCTACCTTTATTTATATCGATTTCATATTTGAAATAACTTGCAATACCGTTATGTTTCATTGTTTTTTTTTTAATAAATTTCTTTTTTTCTCTACAGCACAGTATCATGTTATTATTACTAAAAAAATCAACACAAATACACCATTTTTCTCCATGAAAGCCAATCATTTAGGTTCATGCTGACAAGTATGCTTTAAAATAAATATTATTGCATACTTTAAGCAATAAATATGCAATGAAGCGGATTAATTCAGTATTTTTTTCACTTATTTTTTATTTTAATATATGTCATTGTTATGTGTGCACATACATATATATTTTATACAGTTACAATTACAATATTATTGTTATTGTTTTTTTACCTTGTTATGAATTATTTTTTACAAATAATCATGCATTATTATTTGCAAAGTATTTATATTGTTCATTAAGTTCTTAATCTGTAAAATTATGTGAGCATTAAAATCTGAGCAGTTAATCTGTTTGAATTGCATGGTAACGCCACAAAATCAAACAAACAAACAAATAAAAAAGCTTAAAATTTCATAAGCTAGAGCTATAAAAACATGTCACTTCAGCTAAATAGCAGAGTTTTATTTCATAACGTTCAAAATAGTAACGTTCTCCAATTTCGAAGTGTTTGGAATGCAAGAGATGAATTTGCAAAACTTTGTATAGCATAGCGAAAATGTGACAAATTGAATTAGTGTGTAGCTACTTTTAAGGCCTTAAAGCAGTGATCATCAAAGCCTATGCCCGCGGGCATTTGAGCTTTTGTGCTTAAAAGCTTTCTGTATACATATTAACTTACGGACATATTAAGCACAGAACTGCGTCAGTATCTATTGAAATTTCATGCAGAACAGACCTGCGGCACATGCATGCTTGTTAGATTGTTTTTTTTTGCTGCGCATACGCAACTTATGGTACACTCATAAAAATATCAGTTTTTGCTATTTCTATGCAAAATGTCTCTACTTGAATGGGAGTTGCAATTCTTTTTTGCAGAAAATATTTTTTCTAAATCTCAATGTATGATTAAATTAAATCAAAAACGAAAAAAAAACCTAAAGAATTAAAAAAAAAAAACAAAAAAGCAAAAAAAGAGACACAGTTTCGTATAGTAAGTATTGACACTTCTAAATAAAAATTGAATTTTAAAAATTGAAATTAAATTATAAAATTAACCTTTACTATTTTAAAGTTTTCTCCTTTTTTGTAGCAGTGCATAAGAAAGTGAATGTAAATATGTTTCTTCGATATGAATTATGTTATACGATATGAATTATGTAACAGTAGTAAGCATACGTAAATCACAAAAGTTTTTAAAAACATTTCCTCACGCTTCTCCCATATATTTGTAATACACCAGATGAAAATTTTTTCCGACGCCACTGAATAATCAAACAAGCAAACCATCGTCTTGCATGAAAGCTGGACTGAGACTCAAGTAGTATTTTTTTTCAGTGCTTTTATACATAAACAAAGTATGCTTGTATAGAGTTTGATGACCACCCAGCTAGCATTTTCAATCGTGGGCGACTCTTCCACGATCGGAGCGGGCGATTAAATAAATCGTCGACGATGTCGTATTCCGATCGCGGAAGTTCAGTTCAACGGGAGAAACTGTGTCAAGCCGGCGACTCTTCCATTCGAGTCGTCTACGATGCTCAAAAAAGAATCGTGTAAGATGCTTTTATTCCTTCTTCAAACGATCCTTGAATCAATCGCCTAATTGAGTCGTGTACGATGCTCAAAAAAGAATCGTGTAAGAGGCTTTTATTCCTACTTCAAACGACCCTTGAATCAATCGCCTAATTGAGTCGTCTACGATGCTCAGGAAAGAATCGCTGAAGAGTCTTGAAACTATTGCTAAGACGATCTTTAATTTACCCCAAATGCTTCAAAATAAAAAGCATTGTTCTGTATTGTTCATTTTTTAATTGTAATATATGTAATTAGTTTAAACTCGTATAAATAAAATAAAAATAATTCAATTATTAATTAAAAAAAAAACAAAATTCAGACAGAAAAAAAAATATATAAAAAATAAATTATAGAGCTAAATCCCCCTAATTTTCTTCGTCATCCTTCTTGGTCCGATCACCCTTCCTGAGTCGGTCACCAGCATAGACAAAATGTTGCTTTAGCACTTTATTTATTCCTGCGTCGTCACCTTTAAATTTTGAGTGACATACATCTTAAAAAAAAAAAACAAATTAGGAAACTATAAGAGCATGAAATAAAAATTACTTACTTGCTATAATTCTTGGACACGTGTTCACTAGCTAACAACTAAGTTAATATGAAGCAAACATCAGTTGTTCTTTGTAAACTTTTCTAAACACAACGGTTAAATTCGCCAAACGATCGCGGGAATGCGTAAGCGGAGATTCCTAAACATAACGGTTAAATTCGCCAAACCATCGCGAGAATGCATAAGCGGCGATTTTAGAGTAACACAAGTACACGAATGTCGTCAGAACGATTAAACGACGATTCTAGAGTAACAAAAAAAAAAAAAGCACTCGTCAATCAATCATCAAAATGAGTCGCATTCTTGCTTGCACTCTTTTAATGCTCGCCAAGATGCGTGAACGACGATTCACTCGTCCAAAAATCGTCACAACGACTCGCAATAGCATCATTTGGAAGAGCAATATAAAATTCTACTTAACAATCGTCTTGACGATTAAAAAAAGAATCGTGAAATGATCGCGATCGTCATACAATCTTCCAAATGCTAGCTGGGCACTGCCTTAAAGCAGTGGTGTTTACACGCATACTACCACAATTATTAACTTTTGTACTTGTGTTAGTAGCTCTCTCGCTCTTTGCACTGAAAAAAATTGTTGTGCAGGTATTAAGCAAGAATTGTGTTATAGTTATCATTATAATTATCGGTATCATGAGCATTATAATTATTACTCTCATTATCATTATCATCATCATTATTATTATTATTATTATTACTGTTATTTTTTGTGGCGTCCGTGGCGTAATTGGTTAAAGTGCGTGGCCACTATGTCAATGAACCTAGAGACCCAGGTTCGAACTCCAGCAGCGGCAGAAAATTATTTGAATTAAAATAATTTTTCTGTATGGCCGCCACCTCTCTGCAGACAATGGCAAACCTCAGAGAGTAATCAAAATGCCATGTAAAGCTTCTTGAGAATAAGAACATTTCGTTCATCGCCGATCGGAGTCAGCGTTAAGCCTGTAGGTCCATTTCTCGGTCAATTGTGTACAAACTTAATAACACGCACAACACAATTGATCCTAAGAAGCTAGGTCAAAGTCCTTTCAAGGGCTGAAATGGCCAGTTATTTATTTTTTTTTTTTTTTTATTATTATTTTCCACTCATGACTTCACAAAAACTCATTTCATACTCCTCAAACTTTTTGTGCAGTGCAAAACTCACTACCAAGCAGCGTAAACCTTCTTACTTGAGGTTACAGCCCGTGTTGCCAGATTGAGGTAAATTTCCCTAATTGAGGTAATTTTTGACTCAGTTTTTGGGCAGAGGTAAAAAAGGTAATTTTTGACAAAAAGTGGTAAATTTTGCGAAAATAATTTTTTTAGAATTCTTAATTTTTCGAGTTATTGGCAGCACTGTTACATCTTTGAACATACTCACAATCAGTTTAATATTCTTGTGAATCATCCTGTGCAACAAAAAAAAAAATATTTAATTATCCATCTCTAGTTGCTGAATAAAGCAACAAATGAATTAAATTCAAAAATAGCAAAACAAAATAGCTGGTAAGTTCCAGTTTATACACGTCAAGAGTTGACGGTCAACTCTTGAATTTGTTGATGCAAATATACTAACAAAAATTATAACGGTTGTTAGTTATTAAATAATTTTTTAATTTTTTTTTTTTTTTTGGAAAAAGGTAAATTTTCTCCGAAAGTGGTAAATTTTTTTCCCAAATATTGGTAAATTTCTGTTCCTCTCTCTGGCAACACTGGTTACAGCGCCAACTGATTGAGAGAACTTCGTGCTTGCGATCGTGTACGTGTTTCGACTCTCGAATAAAGCATCCGAGTCTCACCACGCGTGGTACTACGTGAACACCACTGTCTTAAAGCAGTGCACAATACAATTAATTAATTGTATCATGAAGCAGCCCAGCTAGCATTTGGAAGATTGTATGACGATCGCGATCATTTCGCGATTCTTTTTTTAATCGTCATGACGATTGTTAAGTAGAATTTTATATTGCTCTTCCAAATGATGCTATTGCGAGTCGTTGTGACGATTTTTGGACGAGTGAATGGTCGTTCACGCATCTTGGCAAGCATTAAAAGAGTGCAAGCAAGAATGCGACTCATTTTGATGATTGATTGACTAGTGTTTTTTTTTTTTTTGTTACTCTACAATCGTCGTTTAATTGTTCTGACGACCATTCGTGTACTTGTGTTACTCTAAAATCGCCGCTTATGCATTCTCGCGATGTTTTGGCGAATTTAACCGTTATGTTTAGGAATCGGCGCTTACGCATTCCCGCGATCGTTTGGCGAATTTAACCGTTGTGTTTAGAAAAGTTTACAAAGAAAAACTGATGTTTGCTTCATATTAACTCAGTTGTTAGCTAGTGAACACGTGTCCAAGAATTATAGCAAGTAAGTACTTTTTATTTCATGCTCTTACAGTTTCCTAATTTGTTTTTCTTTTTTAAGATGTATGTCACTCAAAATTTAAAGGTGACGACGCAGGAATAAAGGAAGTGCTAAAGCAACATTTTGTCCATGCTGGTGACCGACTCAGGAAGGGTGATCGGACCAAGAAGGATGACGAAGAAAATTAGGGGGATTTAGCTCTATAATTTATTTTTTATATATTTTTTTTTCTGTCTGAATTTTGTTTTTTTTTTAATTAATAATTGAATTATTTTTATTTTATTTATACGAGTTTAAACTAATTACATATATTACAATTAAAAAATGAACAATACAGAACAATGCTTTTTATTTTGAAGCATTTGGGGTAAATTAAAGATCGTCTTGGCAATAGTTTCAAGACTCTTCAGCGATTCTTTCCTGAGCATCGTAGACGACTCAATTAGGCGATTGATTCAAGGGTCGTTTGAAGTAGGAATAAAAGCATCTTACACGATTCTTTTTTGATCATCGTACACGACTCAATTAGGCGATTGATTCAAGGATCGTTTGAAGAAGGAATAAAAGCATCTTACACGATTCTTTTTTGAGCATCGTAGACGACTCGAATGGAAGAGTCGCCGGCTTGACACAGTTTCTCCCGTTGTACTGAACTTCCGCGATCGGAATACGACATCGTCGACGATTTATTTAATCGCCCGCTCCGATCGTGGAAGAGTCGCCTACGATTGAAAATGCTAGCTGGGTAGTGGTGTTCACATGCATACTACTACACTTTCCAACTTTTGTGCTTGTGTTTGTAGCTCTCTACACTGACAAAAATTGTTGTGCGGGTATTAAGCAAGAGTTGTGTTATAATTATCATTGTCATCATCATTATCATTATCAGTATCAGTATCATTATCAGTGGTCAGGTTATTCAACACCTGATCCTTCCAACGAAGATGTGGGCGTCCTCTTCTGCGTTGACCACCACCGGGCACCGAATCGAATATTTTTTTCGCTGGAGCGTCGTTTTTCATTCCCTCAACATGACCCAGCCAGCGGAGCTGCTCGATTTTAATGCGGTTGACTATGTCAATGTTAGCATGCAGCTAATACAGCTCGTGGTTCCATCGAATTCGGTACTTGCCATTGACGCAGATTGGACCGAAGATCTTACGAAGGATCTTTCTCTCGAAGGCTCCCAAAGTCTTTTCATAAGAACTGCTCAACGTCCAGGTTTGTGCTGCATATAATAGGACAGGCATGATTAGTGACTTATAGAGCGTGAGTTTTGTTCGTCGAGAGGGCTCTGCTTCTCAATTGCCTACTCAGCCCAAAGTAATACCTGTTGGCAAAAGTTATCCTTCGTTTTATCTCAATACTGACATCGTTGAGAGAGTTAATGCTGGATCCCAGGTAGACGAAGTCCTTAACAACCTGGGACTGTTTGTTTGTTGACACTAGGTATTTGGTCTTATCTGCGTTCACTGCAAGACCCATTCGACTCGACTCTTTCACTAATCTGGAGAATGCTGTACTGACTTCGCGCATATTATGGCCAATGATATCGATATCATCAGTATACGCCAGCAGCATAATTCTTTTGTAGAATATAGTGCCACTGCGTCTCAAATAAGCAGCTCGGATGATCTTCTCCATCATTAGGTCGAAAAAGTCGCATGATAAGGATCCACCTTGTCTGAAACCTCGTTTGGTATCGAATGGAGGAGTGAGATCCTTCCCGATCTTAACTGTGATGCTGGTGTTGCTCAGTGTCATTCTGCGAAGACGGATGAGCTTTGCAGGAATACCAAATTCAGACATGGTGGAGTATAGATGATTCCTTATTGGACTGTGGAAGGTGGCTTCATAATCGACAAAAAGATGGTTTGTGTCGATTTGTTTTTCTAGGACCTTCTCCAAGATTTGTCGTAGCGTAAATATCTGGTCTATGGTGGATTTGCCAGGTCTGAAGCCACACTGATAAAGTCCAATCCGCTGGTCTACGATGGGCTTCAGTCTTTCACATAATACGCTCGACAAGACCTTATATACGATATTAAGAAGGCTTATCCCACGGTAATTGGCGCAAATGGTGGGATCGCCTTTCTTGTGGATGGTGTTCAATGATCAAAATAAAACAAAGGTTCTAACAGGCCTTCGAGATTAAGGATCTAAATGAGATTACGGCGAGAAGATACCTGTAGCGAAGTCTAGAAACTGCGACCCTATACTGCAAAAGCGTGAGGAGTGTGGGTATCGGGCACTTCTGGCTGCCACAGAGCTGCAATAGTCCTGAAAAATGAAATCCTCTCCCAATTCATAAAAAAATATGAAAAAATGGTTTCGTTACGACTAAAGTATTGGTCATACATATAGTAAGCTGATAACTCACACCAAATTTATGCATACAGGAGTTTACAGAGACTCTGGATGCTATAGTCAACGATGCTTAAGGGATCAGACCAGTTCTTCTTAAAGGTTCAATGTGTGGGCTCGGATATCAAGACAAAAAAATAAAGAGGCTTCATTAGAAGTTATCCTCTTTCCCTATACCAGTAGCGATCTGAGCTGGTAGACGAAGTCATATATGAGAGACCTGTGTACATATAGTGACCATTAAGCCATATGACGACATCTTCAGAGCAATGTTTGCTGATTTACGCCTTAATGGCTCAGAATAGCAAATGGCAAGGAAGGCGCTACAGCCCAAGTGAAAAGAGCTTGCAATGCGCAACCAAGAGTGCATTTCTGAACCACCGACGCAGAACCACCGACGCAGAATTGCAACGCAGAAGAAGGTACTAATGTACCAGAGGAATCGACATATTTGTGAACTCCGAATTGTTTACAGCTCAATAAAGTCTTGAAAAAAATAATCAGTTCGAGGAAGCGTAAGTGCCATTGCAGTTATAAAACATAGCATCCCATGGGTTCTCGCACTTAGACTAGGGATGGGCACATTGACAAAAAAAACCTACTTTTCGGTTAACCGGTTTTTCAAATTTTGGTTTTCAACCGAAACTAAAAACCGAAGTAAAACACCGGTTTTCCCAAAAACCGACCGTTTTTTAAAGATATTTTTTAAAAATATACACATTGTACTCTAACCCTTTTATGTCCGAATTTATTTGGGATGATCTACAATATTTGTAAGGCCATACAGATTCTTATATGTATAAACGTAAACATTAAGTGGTATCAGTTTTTAAGTCCTATGTATTAAGGTTTATTTTTTATGAGATGATGAATTTTGCTAATATGAAGTTTCCTGAGAAAAATCTGAAAGCTTTTCAACTATTATTCTATGTTTTTTGCACGTCTATTTTCAAGTAATTAATAGGTATACCTTTCATTGAAAAGTTATGTATCGTTTTATTTTTATATTATTTTAATGCACACTCACTTTTTGCGAATATTTTTTTGGACGTGTTACGAAGAACAGCTATTAAAAAAACTACTGACAATGCTTATAACGGAAATTCTGTCAGTAAGCTTGCAAAACATATTAAATAATTGGCCAACAAACAAAAAATTGTGAAAGAATTATAAATAATGATTTTATGAGCATTAATATGAATGTTGCCTACAGGTAACATTGGGCATGAAAGCGTTAAAGAATTATTTTTAAAAGCAGCTTACAAAATTTTTGTAGATTTTTTATCCTGCCTTAAATCTATCAAACATTTTTAGAAAATTCGCAATATTTTGTATCTATTACAGTTAAAAAAAAAGAACTGTTTTATCACTAGTTTCTAAAAATTCTTCATTGACTTTATTTTAAGTAGAACGTTCATTAAATATTGCACATTCTAAAAAATCCAATGTTTCTATTGTACAATTTTCACTTTAAAATAAAGCAAATTTGAGAGGTGTGTTTTTTTTATTTTTTATTATATAGCTTATAAGAAAAAGTTCAACAGAAAACTCATTTTTTAACATGATACAATCGTAAGGTAGATGCGAGGTAGAGAAAAATATTTAATGTAGCTCTGTTCTGTCGCCATATCGAAGTAACCTTTCAAATAATTTTCAAAATATAAATTGAATTTTATTTTCAAGTAGCTCTTATCTGTCATTTATAAAAAAAAAAATTAAAACAAAACAAATTATTTTCAAAAAATCAAAACAAAACTCTAAAAATTTTTGACAAATTTTCCTTTGTTTGAGAAAAGTAAGAAGAACATATCTGAAGAGAGCTAGATTCTGAGGCATCTACCTTGTTACTGCCCAGCAGTTATTTTAGAGTCAATTGAAAAAGTGAACTAGTTCATTTCTAGCTTAGATCGAAGTAGCTCTGAAAAAGTGCAAAAGGCGTTCAGTGTAGAACAAACTTTGATTTTGTTTTCAAAAGTATTGCTGAAAAAATCAACGCGTTGTGGCTATTTTTTAAAATAGGCTGGGCTCAAGAAAAAATAATAACAAGAAAAAAAAAAAATGTCTGTAGACATTGGGGATGGAAAAAATCCAAGCCAGAAAAGGATGGAAAAGATCGTACAAATTAGGTCTTTAGGACCTTTGTTCCAGTACACTAAATTTTCACACTTTTCAAATGTTCACTTTAAAACTAGTTAAAAAAGAACCACTTCCAGCCTTCTGCGAAAGCAACCAGTTTAAAAATGTTCCTAATGAACTAGTTCAAATATGGGGAAAAGGAGTGCTTATGGAGACAATTGTCTTTTCCTATGACATTAACCCGCAAAAAGCGTCAGTTCGTTCAATGTTAAAGGATATTGTAGAGGAACTAGTACTGGTATTTTTTGGAACTAGTTCAGAACTATTTCAAATTTGGTCCACTTTTCTGCTGGGTGTATCATGGTTTTTAAGAAGTAAAACAATTGAAATTTTCTGGCTTCTAAAGCATTTGAGATCAATGTATATATTCACTTTAAACTAATAAAATAGTAAGCATATTACTGTTTACTAATTCTATATAAGATAAGGGTACTAAAGTTGACTGAAATAAAATAGGAAATTCAATGTAAGTGAGATCGCATGAATACTAACGGTGTTGCTTTCAATCATAAGATCCATCTGATGGATTTACTTGCATTTGGACCAGTATTTTCCGTCTATACGATTTAAAAAAACTCTTTGCGTAATGTGTGAATCCACTAGGCGACTTCTTTCGTCGGAAACAACATCATTGATTGTGGAAACAAGCCTCTCAGAGGCCACTGAGCTGCCTCGTACTATAAGGTACTTAAGGGATGTTGTGGATAAATGTTCAATACATGCCATGTTATTTTTCCAAAACTTGATAGGGTCTGTTGCTCGTGGCATAATTGCCTGCCTAATATACATCGTTAGCTCGCTTGGCACAATAGTACTCCGATCTGGATGTTCATTACGTACAACAGTCGAAAAAGTTTGTTCATGTGACGACCAAAGGGCACTGTGTGAAATGTGTCTTGGTTCTTCTTCCTTTTCGCCCGCTTCCTTTTTAAGAATTTTCTCTTTAAGAATATCTCTTACAATTTTCGACACCGAGTCAGCCGCCACTGTCGCCTTTAAGTTAACATTTTTAAAGCGTGGATCCAAAAGTGTTGTTGAATTTAGCAAACATTGCTGTCGTAGTTTTTTTGCTTATAAAAAATTAGCCTTTCTTTTAATATTAGCCACAATTGCTTGGCTGGAGCAGTAGAAAAAGAAGGATTATCCAAGAAATTCAAAAGACAAGCAATAAGGGGCATTATTAGGCTGCCCGTGACGTAGTTCGACCCAGAAATTTCTGTGGTGGCTTCTTCAAACGGCCGCAAAACTTTGATGATCTCTTGTAGAATTGAAAGCTCATTCCAAGTGAGCATTTGAGGTGCGTTCTCGAAGCTTATGTTTGAAAAAACTCTCACAGCATAAGGATGAAGTTCTACAAATCGCTCAATCATATAAAAGGTTGAGCTCCATCGTGTTTTTAGCGATTGAATGAACGTTTTCTGCATACCCTCAGAAATTTCATCCTTTGTTTTTTCGGCGCGAAGTGCATCCATAAAATTGTTGCTTTTTCGAGCAAACGCAACTACATCTTTCACTTTATCTAAAGTCGATATAAGCAAACTATTGGCGATATCCTCCAGACCAGCTTGCACCACTAAGTTTTGAGTATGTGCAAAGCAAATTAAGTTTTTGCCTTTGCCCAAAAATAGTTCTGCTGCGCAAAGTATATTTGAGGCACCATCTGTGCACATGGCCACTATTTTCTCGCTATTAATATTAAATTCGGTGCAAATTGCCCTTAGATGATCACAAATATTCTGGCCCGTGTGTGCTTTTACGAGTCTTCTCACACCCAGCATGACAGACTCTGTTTGGTTATTTTCTGCTGGAGAAAGAATTTGTCTAAATAAATTCAAACCCAGTAAAATTTCTTAAAAAATATTTTTGCTAATTTTTAAATTTTTGGATTTACTATTTTTCTTTCTCGGTGCAGAAACTAAATCAGACTCAGTATTTCTAGTGTTTCATACATTGAAATTATTACCCACAAAATGAAGATTGACGACAAGGAAACTCCTAGAAGAGTTGCTGATGGTACACAGATCGGCGGTCAATGACATGTGTTTTACATTTATCATTTTTTCTTTTAAGTGGTCCGAAACTTGGATATATTTCGCTTCTACCATTCTTGTTAACTAAATTTTATAAAAAAAAAATGGATAGATTTATATAAAAAAGTAAATTTTTGTCAAAATTGCAAAATGGGTTGTACTTACTGTTCGCCTTGATGGGGGCTTGTACAAAGGTGCAACTATTTTCATCAAATGCAGAAACCCGAGGGTATCTATATGGGAATGCGGCAAGTTGTTCTTGCAAATATAATACATTTTGCCCATCGTAATTTCCATATGTCGCCGTCCTCCACCTGAAACAGTTTTTTATATATAATATGAACTTAAACATCTGAAGTATATATGTATATACATCCATATCTGCCTTCCCCCTAAACGCACTTACAAGGTATACACACCCACATTGGTGGGTACATATGTATATTATCCTTGAAGTTCGTTTAATCTAACATAAACCACTAATGATAATTACTTGAATAGCTAGATATGTTGTCCGTAACCTCAAACAACGTGGGCTGACCACTTCTTCGGGTAGACACACCTGGTTTATCGAGGGTTATTGAGGCAGCAGGAGAGCTCGACGAAGCAGTGACAGATACCGGTGCAATGGCTACAGCATTAGGCGAAACGTTACATAGATTTACTATGTCAGAGGACGCAGTAGCTGCAACTAGCGAAGTACCAACAGCAGCATAACTGCGGATTGACGATGAAATTGCCGTAGAGGGGCAAGAGTCAAAGTCAGAATCATCGTGGATCACCGATTGCTAAAACAACAAAAAATAATTTAAAAAAGTAAAATATCTAAAAAAGCTCACCTTTCTTGGCATCTTCACTGAGTGCCTGTTCCCTAGATGTTGGCGCATATTTGATGTGCCACCTGACACTTTCAATCTTTTGTTGCAAAGATTACACTCTGCCAAACTATCATTTATTTTTTTAAAATAACGCCACACTTCACTTTTCATTTTAGACAAACTCATTTGCTTATTGGAAATTTTCATTTATTTGCTTTTTTTTATCTTTGCCGCGTTTTTGTCCGGTTGCATTTTTCGGTCGGTTTTTGACATTTTCCACCGGTGTTGCGGTGTTTCATATCTAAAAAAAACACCGAAAAAACCGGTTTTTTTTAAAAAAAAAACCTATCGCACTCAAATACCGACCGTTTTTGCCCATCCCTAACTTAGACTGATTGTTCAGAAGATGAAGTCGTTCAAATGACAATCATTCCCGAGTGAACGCATATTTATCCTCTTAAAAAAAAAAAAAAAAAATAAATAACTGGCTATTTCAGCCCTTGAAAGGACTTTGACCTAGCTTCTTATGGTCAATTGTGTTGTGCGTGTTATTAAGTTTGTACACAATTGACCGAGAAATGGACCTACAGGCTTAACGCCATCTCCGAACGGCGATGAACGGAATGTTCTTATTCTCAAGAAGCTTTACATGGCATTTTGATTACTCTCTGAGGTTTTCCATTGTCTGGTGGCGACCGTACAGAAAAATTATTTTAATTCAAATAATATTCTGTCGCTGCTGGGTTCGAACTTGGGTCTTCAGATTCGTTGACATAGAGGCCACGCACTTTAACCAACTACTCCACGGACGCCATCGTCTTAGTAAGAGAGAAAGAGTGTCTCAAAGAGAATATGCTACCCAAAGCAACCATCGATACGCGCCGTCATTGATGATGATGATGATGAACAACTCATTTTGATAGTAATTGAAAAGGAGGTCACGACAATCGCCAATGGGACTAAAATTGAAAAAACTCTAGGTCTAGATAAAATTCCGAACCGCACACTGAAAATCCTCGTAACGGCGCGACTAATTGCGTTCATACAGTTTTTTAGTGCGTGTTTTACAGAAGCCATCTAAAGCCATTGAAGGTATATGATGGAACCGGTTTATGATGCACAGTAGTATTATCTTGTGGTAGTATCTCGAAAGTACACAATACCTTCAATTTGACAAACCGGGGTAAAATTATGAAAGCTCTCTTTGAGTTCGATCGAGTTAAATCGTTGAAGACGAGGTCTTACTGACGAGGTGTTGAATCTGAGAATAGACTAGGTACTCTCAGTGTATGATGCGTTTAGAGAACATTATTAGAAGATGCACCACTAGTTCTAGCAAGCTCGATTCCTATCGACATTCTCGTGGATGAAAAGTTAGTTACTGCTGGAAGCGAAAATTCATCCGTTAAAAACTCAGATCCAGAGGCATAGATCAGTTAATGGTTAGTGGGCGCGCACCAGCTCATCTCCTTTCTGGTGGATTGGTGCGATAGAAGTAAACGACCATTGACACACCTGCACACATACAAGCATACGACTCATCGCAATATAGTTTGTTTTCTAGAGCCTGTCTGGGATATTATTTGACACACCGTGTAATCTGTAATTTTGAAAACACTTTCAAAAGTAAACATTCAAATGCAAGTCTAAGGTAGTTGGATAGATTTCAGAAAATAACGACTAATATTTTATATTAATATTCTAACTATTTCATGTGATTGATTGGAGTCGGTCAAGCGGAAGTAAAAACCGCCACGTTGGGCTTGCAAAATAAAATGCCAAGCATTTGAATGGGCGTATGTAGAAGCTGCTATGCATAAAAGCATGAATAACTAATTTTATAACTAACTGTGTGTCTATTTTGTCTACAATTTTATCAGCACCAATTCGCCCATAGTGCAGCCCACTTTGCCCCCTTACCACAGTTTTGCGGTTGAACGCGCACAGCCAGCTGAAAAATGACAATTTATCGTAGCTGCGGCGATGCTAACGGGCTTTGTGGTTGGGAAAAAGGGTCATGTGGTAGAGGGGGGAGAGGGTGGGGGTGAAGGATGACATGCATTGGTATGTGTTTGCGTGTATTTCCGGTTGTCATTGTTGGTTGGTCATGTTCGTGGTCGAATGCTCGACTAACTTGCCACCGCCTCTGCTGCTGCTAATGCTGCTACTGCTGCTACTGCTGCTGCTGGTGCTGCTGGTGCTGCTCGTTTGATAGACAACTAAAAACGATAGACAATGAATTAGAAAATTGATGGCGGTCACATGATATGTGGTGGCAGTAGCGGTGAGCTATGCAGCGGCAAACATGTGCAGCTCACGTTATGTGGGCACATGTAAGGGGGGGACAAAACATTATTTGATAAATTTATTATAATGCATGTGATATAATTTGCCAGAGCATTTTAATTGAAACGCAATCAGTGCGCGGCTTGAATTGCTTGAATGGCGGCAATTTTGCACTTTTTGTGTTGTGGTTATTGCTATTGTTGTTGTTGTTGTTGTTGTTGTTGTTATTGTTGTTGTTGTGTTTGTTGCTTTTAACATTATCATTGTTTGCCCTTTTGTTGTGTAAAATTCCAAATTTTGCGGATTGTACATTCCGCACATTGACGCGGAAATATTCAAATTATTTGGTCGAAGCTTTTAAAAAGCTTTTTTAAATATTACACAGCAAAGAATTTGTTAAATATTTAAATAGTTTTTTTTTTGTTAGATTTCACTAAAAAATAATTTTGAAAATAAAAGTTACATTAGAAATCGGCCTGAAAGTATGCCATATTTTTTATATAATCAGCTTTCTGCAAGGCAGCTTAAAGTTTTAACGATCCCTTCTATTTTGAGAAAATTTAAAATGCAAAAACAAAAACTTTAAAGCATCATTATGATCTCTTCAAGGATATCCAATTATATGAGCAAGCTTTTAAAGCTACTTGTCAAATCCGGAAATCCTTGGCAACGTATGTTTATGTATTCAAGAAAAAAAAAAATAAAAAAAAATGCGCAACAGGATGTTGGAAGCAAGAACAAAATTAAATATTTATTTATAAGCAGACAAACACACACACATATACGCAAGCATACACACACACCTACACACATGCAAGAGTTTGCAAGTGCTCTAACGCACGCTTGCACGCACACTTATACACTTCTTTACAGGATTTATTAGATGAAGTTTCTTGCTCTGCCAACATTTTTTCAAACATTTATTTTGTCTTTTATTTATTTATTTTTTGGTTTTTTGTTCTTTAAGCTCTTGCTGTAGTTGTGTTTTTTTTTCTTATGTTTCGTATGTGTTCTTGTTGCCTCACTTGTCCAAAGATTCCTTGAAAATGTTTAACGTTACCAACAAAAAATAAACAAAAAAAATAAATAAACAAAAATCATATATAAAAAATTTCAATACTTGCTGCTGCTTTGTGTAGACAAGTGTATATGTGTACGTATGTGTGTGTGTGTGTGTCAACACATGTATGTACATCGTTGTGCTTGGTAGTTGTTATTTTCAGTGTTTTGGGTTTTTACTGAGCGCACAAAAATAAAGCTTAAAACTATGTTGCAAGGCTTGCAAACAAACACAGGCAGACACAAATACACGCATACATACAACTACATACACACTCAGTCACATACATGCGCTCTTTACATATTGCGGCGTACTTTTATGTCGTACAATCGTTTTTTCCTGCGTATTAAAGCGTTGCTTCCGCTCAAATTAAAGCCAGCAAAAACAACAAGCACAGCAGCAACAAAAACAACAACAACAACAACAACAACAACAAGAACAAAAACAACAACAACAACTACAAAGCAAGCACAGCAACAAACCGCACATCCCCCAACAAAAACGGAAATTGCATGAAATATTTGATTTTATGCGACGATTTGCAGAAAATCACTCAACGCCAAAAAGTATGCTGTTAAAAATTAATTTCCATATGCAATGCATTTAAATTGCATACTTAGCATATCCGGCAGTTGGAATATTACGCGAGTTGTTGTTTTTTTCCCCCCACTTTTTTTTGTTTTTCTTTTTGCAATGTTTACATTACGAGTTTTAATGGTTTTACATGCAAAACATTTCTGAGCAGCTTAAAAGTAGGCAACGTTATCATTTTTCCTAGCATAAATGCAGCCAAGCAAGGCAACGGGAAAACAAAACAATTCATTTAATTGAAAATCTTTTAGAAAAGCTTTAAAATAAAAGCAAAAATTTAATTTTGAAAAATTCAATATTTGCAAAAATTATCATAATGAATGTGACACGCCCCTTTTACAAAAGCGAATGTTTGCAAATCAATATAGAAATAAAAATTTGGACTCAAAGAAGTTTTAAAAAAATAAACGTAATATTAAGAGTTCCGACGGCCATGGCTTTACTTGGACGTGGCGTATTTGGACCGTTTTAGTTCAACTGGTAGATCTCGGGTTCAAAATTAACCGAAATTAAATACTAAAAATGCTTTAAAAAGAGCAATATTAACATATGGTTTATGAGAATTTGCTGATTTTGAATTTGAAGTTGCTGGCACAGGTGTCTATTTGTTCAATGTGATTCCCTATGTTTGTGGGCCTTACACGAAAATATAAAAAATCAGCTGGAACAAAGTTAGTTGAACTATCCATTGTTCCTTATGAATAAAAGTCTTGAAATTTTATGAGTTTTATATAAAGTCTCCTCTCTTTGTTGAAGGCTGCTTTGTTGTTGAAGGCTTCTTCAGAAATCTGGAGTAGGTCTCAAGTCAGTAAGACTTATAAAGTTGAGGTGTGAAGTTGCACTTTTTCGGTGCCCAGTCAAAGTCTCCATTTCGAGAAATCACACGTTCAGGCAATTTATCACGCAATAGAGCCATTGTTTCACCAACTGTATGTCATGTGGCGCCGCACAATGGTTCCAAATCGAAAAAAGACGGCCCTCAACCTCAAGGCATTATCTAATCTGCGTGAAAATTATGATTTATGGGTTTTTGGGATCGCTGATCACGAATCTGAAATCAAAAATTTCAAATTCAAAATCGCGACTAAGAAATGGCGGCCATAATCATGCTAATTTTTACCATAACTATATTACACATTTCAATTTATAACTTTTATAACTTTACAATAACAATTTTATAACTTTTGTAATGTTCTTTATTATGAATCTGAGGTCAACACAATAACTAAAGATACAGTAGTTTCGACTATGTCGTAACACAAGACGGAGAATTATTCAATTCGCTTTTGATGACATCTTTTTTAAAAAATATTTAGCAAAATATTTATTCCATACACCTTAGCATATGACCCTTAAAAGAGTGCCGGAGAGGGTTAATATGTATGACCGACCCCCATTACTTTTACAAAAGGAACATTTTTGTGTTTGACACCTATTCCTTCCGACCACTCCTTAGGGGGGCCACCATAAAAATGTTATGGTTTTTGTATATTTATGCCATACACCTGAGCATATGACCTTTAAGAGAGTGCCAGAGAGGGTTAATATGTATGACCGACCTCAATTATTTTTGCAAAAGAAACATTTTTGTCTTTGACACCTATTCCCTCCGACCACTCCTTAGGGGGCCTCCCATACAAATTTTATGGTTTTGTCGATAAAACCGGAAACTGTCGATAAATATGTAGCAAGTTTAAGCAAACAAAAACATCAAATGTTCGCTTTATATTTCATGTAATTGTGTACAATTTATATAAGTTAGAGAATTCTAACATGAATTTTTGTCACATTGAGGATCAAGCAGACCAACAACTGCTAACATCAACATTGTACGATCAGTACTTTAGGCCCACCAAAGGCTAAAAAAGTTATATAAATACCGACACCTGATCACTATCAACCACCCTACTTACCTCCGAGAATGACGTATTCTACGTCAAAAATTAAAAAAAAAGAGAAAATGAATTTTGATATTTATTTCGGCTCTCCGCAAAATCGCCCAAAAAAAAAAAGGGAAAAATCACCCAAATGAAAAATGACCCAAAAAATTATGAAAAGTCGCCCAAAACGAAAAAACGAAATTTTACCCAAGAAAACGAAAAAAAAGCCCAACAATTTTTGGAAAAATTACCCAAAAACAAAAACGAAAATTCACCCAAAAAAAAAAAAAAATGAAAAATCGTGTTCCCACACGATATACGATATTCCCTTGTACGAAATGAGCATTTTCAAGGCCAGTATTTTTTTTTTAATTCAAGTCTATTTTAATTCAATCATTTGATGATATAAATACTTTGTATGTGGATATTATATTATAATACTATTTATGTAGGAAGTGCGTTCAATTTAAAAATTTAATTCATTTTAATTTTATATAATCTCATACTTAAAAATCTATAAAAACATTTCGTACAAGGGAAAAATACTGATTCTTTTTCAAAACAACAAGTTTCTTTGATTATCAAAAAATTTCAAAAAGAAAAAATGACGGCGGAGGTGGTGGGGGGGAGCAGGGCGGGGCGACGGGTGGCACGTGCGATCCGTCGCACTACGCGTAATCCGCCGCGCCGCGATACGCGCGATCCGCCGCGTCGTGATGCGCGGGCGCGGTGCTAAATATTTCCTTTGACTTGACCAAGCAAACTCAAGCAAAGAAGAACCGCTGCTTTTACTTTAAATACCGTTATCTTTAAGAACTGATTGACGTTTCTTATTTAACCCTTAAATGCACCGTGTATCTTTGGCTTACGGCTATATTTTTGGTTTGATTTTTTTCAAATCGGTTCTATATTATTAAGAATATTATAAGTCTTAAATAAAAATATAGTTTTTACTTCTATTTGTCATACTTTTTTAAAAAATTATGTACAAAGTCAAAAAAAAATGTTTTTTTAACTAAATAAACACTATTTTTAACAGTTTAACTTCTAGGAACAGATTTCGATCTAAAACTAAAAGAATTTTCGATCTAAATAGAAAACTAAAAAAAAAATTTCAAAACTAAAAACGCAGTTTTATTTTTACTCAATTTTACATAAAATATATTTTTTCGGTAAAAATCGGGGTCCTTGTGCATTTAAGGTTTTATATTGAAAACGAAAGATCACCTAAAGAAATCGAAAAATCACCCAAAAACGAAAAGTGAAATTTCGCCCAATATACATATTTGGGTGAAATTTCGCCCAAAAGCAAAAAACGAAATTTTACCCAACAAAAATGCAAAATCGCCCAATTCCAAAATTCGTATGGAAAACAATTGGGTGATTTTTCATTATTTTTTTTTGGGCGATTTTTCTTTGGGCGATTTTGCGGAGAGCCATTAATTTCCACCTTTTCACTAATGCGCGCCCTCCTGCTGACAATAAACATCGTCCACGTCCATAGCATCAATTTCAGGCAAAAAAAAGCAGTCAACATCGTTCGGTAACGCAATCCATTCACTGAAACGGTATCACCAGCATCATTTCGAAAAAAAATATGGCCCAATGTCACCGCCACTCCAAAAAACCGCATTAAAAAAATCACTTGTTGTAGATGGAGAAGTAGCTCGACTTTTATTTGGATTTTTGGAGCCCCAGATGCGACAGTTTTTCTTATTCAAGAACCTATACAGATGAAAATGAGCCTCATCACTCAAAATAATTTTGTTTGAGAAATCATGACAAAGCTGATATTGCCTGACCCTTTTCAATGACCTTTGGAGCAAAAAATTTAGACTTTTCGAGAAAAAAAATATATCGATATATTATTCTTTAAGATCGGACTGTAAATGTAGAAGATATTTGATGAAAAATTTAAAAAAGAAGCCCTACGTTCGGCAAAAATAAAATAATTTTTTTTTGTATTTTTTTTAATAGTTCTACTGGTATAAACGAAAGAAAATAATTGTTTTTTTTTTCAAAATTTTCTTTTAAAAATGCTTCAGATAAGATGGTTCAGATTTTTTTTTTCGATACGGTCTAATGGACGATACGGACTTGGGCTTGGACTTGGCCTTGGTCTTGGTCTTGGTATTGGGCTTGGTCTTGGTCTTGGTATTGGTCTTGGTCTTGGTATTGGTCTTGGTCTTGGTCTTGGTCTTGGTCTTGGTCTTGGTATTGGTCTTGGTCTTGGTCTTGGTATTGGTCTTGGTCTTGGTCTTGGTCTTGGTCTTGGTATTGGTCTTGGTCTTGGTCTTGGTCTTGGTCTTGGTCTTGGTCTTGGTCTTGGTCTTGGTCTTGGTCTTGGTCTTGGTCTTGGTCTTGGTCTTGGTCTGGGTCTTGGTCTTGGTCTTCGTCTTGGTCTTGGTCTTGGTCTTGGTCTTGATCTTGGTCTTGGTCTTGGTCTTGGTCTTGGTCTTGGTCTTCGTCTTGGTCTTGGTCTTGGTCTTGGTCTTGGTCTTGGTCTTGGTCTTGGTCTTGGTCTTGGTCTTGGTCTTCGTCTTGGTCTTGGTCTTGGTCTTGGTCTTGGTCTTGGTCTTGGTCTTGGTCTTGGTTTGGGTCTTGGTCTTGGTCTTGGTCTTGGTCTTGGTTTTGGTCTTGGTCTTGGTCTTGGTCTTGGTCTTGGTCTTGGTATTGGTCTTGGTCTTGGTCTTGGTCTTGGTCTTGGTCTTGGTCTTGGTCTTGGTCTTGGTCTGGGTCTTGGTCTTGGTCTTCGTCTTGGTCTTGGTCTTGGTCTTGGTCTTGGTCTTGGTCTTGGTCTTCGTCTTGGTCTTGGTCTTGGTCTTGGTCTTGGTCTTGGTCTTGGTCTTGGTCTTGGTTTGGGTCTTGGTCTTGGTCTTGGTCTTGGTCTTGGTCTTGGTTTTGGTCTTGGTCTTGGTCTTGGTCTTGGTCTTGGTCTTGGTATTGGTCTTGGTCTTGGTCTTGGTCTTGGTCTTGGTCTTGTCTTGGTCTTGGTCTTGGTCTTGGTCTTGGTCTTGGTCTTGGTCTTGGTCTTGGTCTTGGTCTTGGTCTTGGTCTTGGTCTTGGTCTTGGTCTTGGTCTTGGTCTTGGTCTTGGTCTGGGTCTTGGTCTTGGTCTTCGTCTTGGTCTTGGTCTTGGTCTTGGTCTTGGTCTTGGTCTTGGTCTTGGTCTTGGTCTTGGTCTTGGTCTTGGTCTTGGTCTTGGTCTTGGTCTTGGTCTTGGTCTTGGTCTTGGTCTTGGTATTGGTCTTGGTATTGGTCTTGGTCTTGGTATTGGTATTGGTCTTGGTCTTGGTATTGGTCTTGGTCTTGGTCTTGGTCTTGGTCTTGGTATTGGTATTGGTCTTGGACTTGGTATTGGTCTTGGTCTTGGTCTTGGTCTTGGTCTTGGTCTTGGTCTTGGTATTGTTCTTGGTCTTGGTCTTGGTATTGGTCTTGGTCTTGGTCTTGGTCTTGGTATTGGTCTTGGTCTTGGTCTTGGTCTTGGTCTTGGTCTTGGTCTTGGTCTTGGTCTTGGTCTTGGTCTTGGTCTTGGTCTTGGTCTTGGTCTTGGTCTTGGTCTTGGTCTTGGTCTTGGTCTTGGTCTTGGTCTTGGTCTTGGTCTTGGTCTTGGTCTTGGTCTTGGTCTTGGTCTTGGTCTTGGTCTTGGTCTTGGTCTTGGTATTGGTATTGGTCTTGGTCTTGGTATTGGTATTGGTCTTGGTCTTGGTCTTGGTCTTGGTCTTGGTCTTGGTTTTGGTTTTGGGTTTGGTCTTGATCTTGGCCTTGGTCTCGGTCTTGGTCTTGGTATTGGTCTTGGTTTTGGTCTTGGTCTTGGTCTTGGTCTTGGTCTTGGTCTTGGTCTTGGTCTTGGTCTTGGTCTTGGTCTTGGTCTTGGTCTTGGTCTTGGTCTTGGTCTTGGTCTGGGTCTTGGTCTTGGTCTTCGTCTTGGTCTTGGTCTTGGTCTTGGTCTTGGTCTTGGTCTTGGTCTTGGTCTTGGTCTTGGTCTTGGTCTTCGTCTTGGTCTTGGTCTTGGTCTTGGTCTTGGTCTTGGTCTTGGTCTTGGTTTGGGTCTTGGTCTTGGTCTTGGTCTTGGTCTTGGTCTTGGTTTTGGTCTTGGTCTTGGTCTTGGTCTTGGTCTTGGTCTTGGTATTGGTCTTGGTCTTGGTCTTGGTCTTGGTCTTGGTCTTGTCTTGGTCTTGGTCTTGGTCTTGGTCTTGGTCTTGGTCTTGGTCTTGGTCTTGGTCTTGGTCTTGGTCTTGGTCTTGGTCTTGGTCTTGGTCTTGGTCTTGGTCTGGGTCTTGGTCTTGGTCTTCGTCTTGGTCTTGGTCTTGGTCTTGGTCTTGGTCTTGGTCTTGGTCTTGGTCTTGGTCTTGGTCTTGGTATTGGTCTTGGTCTTGGTCTTGGTATTGGTCTTGGTCTTGGTCTTGGTCTTGGTATTGGTATTGGTCTTGGTCTTGGTCTTGGTCTTGGTATTGGTCTTGGTCTTGGTCTTGGTCTTGGTCTTGGTCTTGGTCTTGGTCTTGGTATTGGTATTGGTCTTGGTCTTGGTATTGGTCTTGGTCTTGGTCTTGGTCTTGGTCTTGGTCTTGGTCTTGGTCTTGGTCTTGGTCTTGGTCTTGGTCTTGGTCTTGGTCTTGGTCTTGGTCTAGGTCTTGGTCTTGGTCTTGGTCTTGGTCTTGGTCTTGGTCTTGGTCTTGGTCTTGGTCTTGGTATTGGTCTTGGTCTTGGTCTTGGTATTGGTCTTGGTCTTGGTCTTGGTCTTGGTCTTGGTCTTGGTCTTGGTCTTGGTCTTGGTCTTGGTCTTGGTCTTGGTCTTGGTCTTGGTCTTGGTCTTGGTCTTGGTCTTGGTCTTGGTCTTGGTCTTGGTCTTGGTCTTGGTCTTGGTCTTGGTGTTGGTCTTGGTCTTTGTCTTTGTCTTTGTCTTTGTCTTTGTCTTTGTCTTTGTCTTTGTCTTTGTCTTTGTCTTTGTCTTTGTCTTTGTCTTTGTCTTTGTCTTTGTCTTTGTCTTTGTCTTTGTCTTTGTCTTTGTCTTTGTCTTTGTCTTTGTCTTTGTCTTTGTCTTTGTCTTTGTCTTTGTCTTTGTCTTTGTCTTTGTCTTTGTCTTTGTCTTTGTCTTTGTCTTTGTCTTTGTCTTTGTCTTTGTCTTTGTCTTTGTCTTTGTCTTTGTCTTTGTCTTTGTCTTTGTCTTTGTCTTTGTCTTTGTCTTTGTCTTTTTTTTGTCTTTGTCTTTGTCTTTGTCTTTGTCTTTGTCTTTGTCTTTGTCTTTGTCTTTGTCTTTGTCTTTGTCTTTGTCTTTGTCTTTGTCTTTGTCTTTGTCTTTGTCTTTGTCTTTGTCTTTGTCTTTGTCTTTGTCTTTGTCTTTGTCTTTGTCTTTGTCTTTGTCTTTGTCTTTGTCTTTGTCTTTGTCTTTGTCTTGGTCTAGGACTTAGACTTAGATTTGGACTTGGACTTGAACTTGGAATAGAACTTGGACTGGGACTTGGTCCCTGAACTTCACAATCGTAACTAGCTTCGATTGAATCTATGTGAAGACTAGTTAAAATTTAATTTTGTATTTGCTAGAGTTTTTTTTGTATAATGTCTCGGACTTATCAGGGAATTATTAAGCGCTAGGTGACTAAGAAAGATTAGTGGGAAGGAAACGTCAATTAAGCGAAACATGTGTAGGATGTTCTATGCATGGTGGAAAGCAGTAGAAACATATGAATTTGAATTTGAAGCAAATATTATGGGGCGCAATCAAGAACGCTATCTACTCAATTACGATACCAACTTATCCCAAATTAAAGATTTTCAGTATTATAGGATTCATTGACTTAATTATGGATCTTTCTCATGTGCAAGTTTTTAAAATGTAGTCGAAAATCTTCCATTGACATTTCATTAAGATGAACACACCACATTTTTAAAGATGTGATGTGATTGATGTGAAATCACATCGATTTGAAGGATGAAACTCTTCAAATCTCAATTGAATCTTAATACTTCAGCATCATTTTTGAAATATTTCGTCAAAAAACCGACTCAAGTCGTTCCACATCAACGATATTCACCTAATTTAGCACTAGTTGACTTCTGGCTGTGACTCAAAAGACCAATCCGAACCGTTTCGACTTGAAGTTTTGAAGGCTATCCTGAAAAAAGACTTCTCTGACATTTTAAATGTAGAAAAAAACTTTAGGTAGGGCATCACCTTTACCGATGATAGAATCCTTCACAAAATTACAAATGTTAAATAAAAACCACTTGTTATTAAGTTCCATTGTAAGCGCACCCTATAGCGAGTATGGACAACGCACCCTTTAGTAATCCTTAATAATACACATGGAGCTCTTTAAGCCCAGAGCTTGCTTTGCTTTGTTTTGAACGGAACAATTTTGAAGAGACAGTTACTTGTCACTAAGAGATGAATGTCCAGGATCAATCCAGTATCATACAGTATCCGGTCCTTGAAATTGTTCAAAAAAGACTATTAGAACCCAACCATATTTATATTTTATAAAAAAATAAAATAAAATTACTTACTTAATTCGTAACCACTTCAATTCAGTTGATATGTGCCATTCAAGATGAGGACATAATTCCTTTATGCATGCAAAAAGAATCTGAACCCGAAGAAAAAAAAGGCAATAAGTATAATTTCTAAGCACCATTTACTTTATTGAAATAATAGCTTTACACTGTCATTTTGGTTTTATGTCAGGTCGTTGTAAGAATCGTTAACAAAAAAGTAAGTAAAAATCGTCCATACTTAAAGGATCAACTTTAAAAAAACGGTCTATTGAACATCATTCGAACAATTGAAGTTGAGCACCAAAAATTTAGACCTATAAAAATATTATGCAAATTTTATGTGCGGGGTTTTTTTTGTGTAACCCAAATATGATGAATAAAAAAAATAAAAAAAATAAAAAAAAAACACCTACACAAACATACGAACAAACAAATAAAAATCATGAACAAATCGCAGCACAAGCAAATCAGCGGAAGTGTCACGAATACGTTGATCACCAACATTAAGCGCTGTTGTCGTTGGTGTTCCGTCAACGTGTTTAAACCTCAATTTGCTGGAAATGATGAAGAATTGTGCAATTTGCTCGCTTGGCAAATAAAATGCTATAAACACATCAATGCAGGCGGCATCAGCAGCGGCATCGACAATGGCAAAGGCATCAGAAAAACAGCCACACATCCTCAACAGCAGCAGTCTAAGCGGCGTCAGCGAAATTGCTGTGTCACATCACGTCACGTCAAGTCACGTCAGGTCACGTGCGTTAAATAAAATTTGAAACGCAATGAGCACACAAACCCACACACACGCTATCACACATGCATGCATAATAATTTTTACATCTCACGAAAACACAAAAACATACCCCTACACACACACACACACACATACACACTTAACGCAACTACATCTCAGTGACACGCATGCAGTTAAAATGCAAAATTTTCTGCTTTAATGAAATTCAATAACATTATCCTTACGCAGGATATTCACGCACAACAGCCGCATGATGCCATGCATTAAATTTCATGGCTATTGCTTGTTGTTATGTGAAAGTAATTTTATGTGTAACATATCCTTAATCATTACATTAAAATTTATGTTTTTCGAATGGTAGAATTTTTTTTTCGTAGAATTACCTTGACGTAGTATTTAAAAAGGTATTTTATGGTAGATCAAAATGGTAGGAATTTTAGTAAATATTTGAGTAACTTAAGAAAAAACTAATCACTGAATCAATTAAAGTACTTGATTAACCAAGCGTTCAATTAATAATCATTTGCACTAAATGACAAGTCGATCCCTACACTTCACATAGGGCTTTGGACATTGTTTATTGAAACAGGCGACTTGTCATTAAGACCAATACCACTTTTCGTGTCATTGGGAAGCCAGGCAACACTGTACTCAAATCTGATCAAGGTAGGTCTCCGTATCCAATTTTTAGAATCGCTCAAAAGGACTTTTATAAATATTAAAAAATTTGAAAAATCTGTTGATCACTGATAACGGTACTGGTACCGTATTTGTACTGGTACTAGTACAGGTACTGGTACCGTATTTGTACTGGTACTAGCACAGGTACTGGTACTGGTACTGGTACTGGTACTTGTACTGGTACTGGTACTTGTACTAGTACTGGTACTGGTACTTGTACTGGTACTGGTACTAGTACAGGTACTGGTACTGGTACTGGTACTGGTACTGGTTCTGGTACTGGTACTGGTACTGGTTCTGGTACTGGTACTGGTACTGGTACTGGTACTGGTACTGGTACTGGTACTGGTACTGGTACTGGTACTGGTACTGGTACTGGTACTGGTACTGGTACTGGTCCTTGCACAGGTACTGGTACTGGTAATGGTACTGGTACTGTTACTGGTACTGGTACTGGTACTGGTACTGGTACTGGTACTGGTACTGGTACTGGTACTTGTACTAGTACTGGTACTGGTACTGGTACTGGTACTGGTACTAGTACTGGTACTGGTACTGGTACTGGTACTGGTACTGGTACTGGTACTGGTACTGGTACTGGTACTGGTACAGGTACTGGTACTGGTACTGGTACTGGTACTGGTACTGGTACTGGTACTGGTACTGGGACTGGTACTGGTACTGTTACTGGTACTGGTACTGGTACTGGTAGTGGTACTGGTACTAGTACTGCTACTGGTACTGATACTGCTACTGATACTGGTACTGGTACTGGTACTGGTACTGGTACTGGTACTGGTACTGGGACTGGTACTGGTACTGTTACTGGCACTGGTACTGGTACTGGTACTGGTACTGGTACTGATACTGGTACTGATACTGGTACTGGTACTGGTGCTGGTACTGGTACTGGTACTTGTACTGGTACTTGTACTCGTACTGGTACTGATACTGGTACTGGTACTGGTACTGGTACTGGTACTGGTACTGATACTGGTACTGGTACTGGTACTGGTACTGGTACTGGTACTGGTACTGGTACTGGTACTGGTACTGGTACTGGTACTGGTACTGGTACTGGGACTGGTACTGGGACTGGTACTGGTACTGTTACTGGCACTGGTACTGGTACTGGTACTGGTACTGATACTGGTACTGATACTTGTACTGGTACTGGTACTGATACTGGTACTGGTACTGGTACTGGTACTGGTACTGGTACTGATACTGGTACTGGTACTGGTACTGGTACTGGTACTGGTACTACTGGTACTGGTACTGGTACTGGTACTGGTTCTGGTACTGGTACTGGTACTGGTACTGGTACTGGTACTGGTACTGGTACTGGTACTGGTACTGGTACTGATACTGGCACTGGTACTGATTCTGATTCTGATTATTTTGATTCTGACTCTTATTCTTATTCTGATTCAGATTCAGATTCTGGTTCTGATTCTGATTTTGATTCTGAATCCGATTCAGTATCCGATGGTATTGAATCTGATTTTGATTCTGAATGTAAGTCTTATTCTGATTCTAATGGTTATGCTTATGATTATGATTATGATGATGATTATGATTATGATTATGATTATGATTATGATTATTATTATGATTATGATTATGATTATGATTATGGTTATGATTATTATTATGATTATGATAATGATTATGATTATGATTTTAATTATGATTATGATAATTATTATGATTATTATTATTATGATGATGATGATGATGATTATGATTATGATTATGATTATGATTATTATTATGATTAGGATAATGATTATGATTTTGGTTATGATTATGATTATGATTTTAATTATGATTATGATTATGATTATGATTATTATTATGATTATGATTATGATTATGATTATGATTATGATTATGATTATGATTATGATTATGATTATGATTATGATTATGATTATGATTATGATTATGATTATAATGATGATGATGATGATGATTATGATTATGATTATGATTATGATTATGATTATGATTATGATTATGACAATGATTATGATAATGATTTTAATTTTGATTATGATTATTATTATGATTATTATTTTGATTATGATTATGATTATGATTATGATCATGATTATGATTAGGATTATAATTATGATTATGGTCATGATTATGATTATGATTATGACTATGATTATGATTATGATTATGATTATTATTATGATTATGATTATTATTACGATTATGATTATAGTTATGATTCTGATTCCGATTTTGATTCTGATTCTCAATCTGATTGTGATTCCCTTTCTATTTCTTACTCTGATTCTGATTTTGATCCTGTTTCCGATTCTAATTCTGATTCTGATTGTGATTCTAATTCTGTTTCCCGTTCTAATTCTGATTTTGATTCTGATTCCGATTTTGATTCTGATTCTCATGTTGATTCTGATTATGATTATGTTAACGATTATGATTGTGATCATAGTTCTGATTCCGATTGTGATTCTGATTCTCAATCTGATTCTGATTCTCTTTCTGTTTCTGACTCTGATTCTTATTTTGATTTTGATTCGTATTCCGATTCCGATTCTAATTCTAATTCTGATTGTGATTCTAATTCTGTTTCCGGTTATAATTCTGATTTTGATTCTTATCTAATTTTGATTTTGATTTGATTCTGATTTTGGCTCTAAATCTTGTTATTATTCTGATTCCGATTTTAATTTTGATTCTAGCGTTTTTGGTATTTGAATGAGCATCAATCAGTTTGAGTCAGTTAACGCTTAAAAATTTTAAATTATATGTAAAGAAATTTTCGTTTTTGAAGCGTATTTGTATAAATCTCCCCATCATTAAAAACTTAGTCCTTTAGCTAGCCGACACTCAACACATATGTATGTTCTTAGCCTTCGCCTACCATTTAATAGACAAGAAACTTTTGATTTTCATCGAAATATTTTCACTTTTACTTGTCACATCTATTGAATATTGTTAAATTTTAGTGCATCGTAAAAAAAACAGCTCTTTTATGCCACAAATTTGATTGCAGCTAATATAATTTTATTTATACTAAACCATATGAATGAATATATATTGCTTTATCTGTGTGTATTGTTCAGCGTTGCCAACAACAACTTTAAAATGCATACAATTTTAAATGAAATATTTTGCAATGTGTGAAAAATCATAAATGTTTGCCCAACACTTAATTAATTTAGCAGCTACAGCCAACAAACCAGAGACACACATCCCGATATGTGCCTGAAAGTATGCACCAACAAATGAAGCAATTTTAAATTTTAAATAATAATCTACAGTTCACACAATGAGACACTAAAAATTTAAGGCACAAAAAAAAAAGGTGATATAAATATAACTACTAACACACTGACACATAGCTGCATGCATGTATTGCATGGCACACAAACACTGATACAGGCATTTATTTTATACCACAACATGCATGTAAGCAATAAAATGTAACGAATTAATTCAAATTTTCAGCAGCATTGTTATAGCGGACATGAGCTTATATATACACCTAGTGAGAATTATGCGCCAGTGTTCAAAAACACACACATTCATGCAAACGGACAATGTTGGAATTATTTAAAGCCTCTGTATGTGCAGTCAACACAAATAGTTCCGCGTGCAACACATTTTAAGCGAATTATTTGTATGCATAGCTAACACAAAACAAAAAACAAAATGCGTTGCAATATAGGGTGATTCATACACAAACACACACACATATAAAAACGCAAGTTATTGTCCACACTGTGCTTACTGCATGCATCTATTTTAAATTGAAAACTGCTGATAAACAATGATAATAACTGAAATGATGATGATGATGTTGATGTTGATGATGTTGTTGTTGTTGTTGCTGATGCTGATGTTGAGGCATGTTGATGAAGTTGTTCGTTCGGTTCATAAAGTTCTTGATGCTTCTACTAATGCCTATATTGAGCACGATGCAACTAAGTATGCAATTTATTAACTGTATGAAAACTGTGCTGCATTTGCTCTCCCCGCGTATGAGTGTGTGTGGGTGCATTTTTTGTTTGTTTGTGTGGTCTTAGTGCTGCGTAAAAAAAAATATAAAAAAATTATGAGCGCTCGCGGTCGTTGACAGCGCACTGATAGGATTACTTGAAGGGTCATTGTTTTTCACAGTAAACCAGTGCTTAACGAGGTGAGTTAAAAAAAAAATGTTGATGTGAAGCAGTGAGGTTTAAAACTAAGCAGTGATGAAGTAAGGTTTATCCTCTTAATACTGGTAATAAGAAAACTGTTTCACAGAGACTCTAATCCAAGTTTCTGAAGAGAAAAAACAATTTCATATTTCTCCAATAGCCATTAAGGTAGGCCCGTATCCATGGGGTTTTATTCTGTTAACCCCTTCCCCCTCTACAGGGCCGTTAAAGATACAAAACATCCAAGCAAATCGGATTATTAATCGAAATTTCGCGATTTTGCTATAGATTTTCGATATTAAAATTTATCAATTTTATCAATTTTATTTTATTTTTAATATTATTCTTATAAATTTTATTTTTTGTTCTTATATTAATTTTATTTATATTTTTCGATATAAAATTTTTCAAGTTTATGAATTTTATTTTATTTTTTATATTATTTTTATATATTTATTGTTTTTGTTCTTATTTTATTTTTATTTATATTGTAGTTTTTATTATAATTTTTATTTTTTTACTATCATTTTTTTTCTGCTGTATTTTTTTTGTTTTCAGTTTTATTTGGAAGATATTTTTCATATATATTTGTTTTGCTTATATTTATATTGTTTGTTTTTTTATTTAAACAATTTTTTTATTTATGTTTCGGGTTTCTTTTATTTCTTTATTTTTCTTTTATTTTTACTGTTATTTTTGTTTTCAATTGAAAGATAATTTTTAATTTTATAGTAGTTTTTTTTCTATTTTTTGCGAAGAGTTTTTAGTTCTTATTTTCATTATTATAATTTATTTTATTTTCAAAACTTTAGGTCTGTTTATTTAATTTAATTTTTAGTTGTATTTTTATTTTCATTTTTATTTTTCACTTCAATTTTTATATTTATTTTTATTGGCATTGGTTTCTTTGTTTGAACTTCTATATTTGATTGAATTTTATTTTTATTTTAACTTTTTTTTTATTTTTGGTTTTATTTATTTTAATTTTATTTATTATATCTTATTTATTCTTATTTTGGTTTTTAAATTATTAATTTTTTGCAACAATAAGCATGTATTTTTTTATTATTTTATGTTATTTGATTTTTATTATTATTTTTGTTTTATATTTATTTATTTTTTATTCTTATTTTAATATCTATTTAAATTTTCATTTTTATCTCTATTTAAATTTTCATTTATATCTCTAATTTCGGAAATGTTTTTATTTTTCATTTTGTTCTTATATTTATTTAAACTTTTTGTATGTTTGTATGTACTGTTTATATTTTTATTTTTGTTTTTATTTTTACTATATTAATTAAGCTTTTTATTTATTTTTAATTTAATTTTTAAAATGTTAACAATGTTAACTTTTGTTTTTGCTTTTATTTTTTTTCAAAAAAACTAAACAAAAATTGGTATTTATTTGTTTATTTTATTTGTGTTTTCTAATTTCTTTTTTAATATTTTGAACTTTATTTCTATATTTATTAGTTTTCAATTTTGGTTTTTTTATGGTTATTTGTATTTTACATTTATCTTTATATATAATATGTTTCTATACATTGTTTTGTCACTGAACTTCTCCTAAACAGATTTTTTGAAATTTGATGAAATGAATTTGAATGACGAAATTTAGGGTGTATGTGCGGCTGGGTATGTAGATGGCTTAGGTCTAAAGTTTGACTCTGCAGGTGGAGCTTTTGTTGCAGTGGTAGTGTTTAAAGGGTTATTCGAGAGTATAACTCAGAAACGAATTGAGATAATGTCATGATTCTTTCCCTGCACCATTACTTTTTATGCAAATAAAATTATAAAAATACAATATGAATAAAATTAAACAAAAAAATATTTTCAAATAAATATCAAAATTTTTAATTTTTTCGCCCAAGTTAAACTGGGTATATCATCTAGCTTTAGTGTATATTTTTTTTTAATTTTATATTTTTTTTTAATTTTATATTTTTTAATAATTTTTATTTTAATCTTTATTTTAAACTTCGTTTAAATTTTTAATATAGTTTTTTTTTTTTATATACAGGGTGGGCCAAATAAACGTTTTTGTTTTTTGTTTAAATGCAATAAAATTAACAAAATTAAATTTTTCAATTGATTATGGATTTAAAAGTAAAATTAAACATTCTCATTAAATGTGGAACAGTGGCTGCCTCGGCTGGCTTCGCAGTAGCTCATTTTCTCACTCCAATTTTCCAAGACCTTGTTGATGTTTTCGGTCTGTAGCTCACGGATTGTTTGGATGCAATTGGCCTTAAGTACTTCAATCGTTTCCGGATTGTTGGCATAACTTCACGGTTCCCCACCAAAAAAAAAGTCCAAAGGGTTCAAATCGCAGCTCCGAGGCGGCTAATTAATTGACATCGTCAAAACGGCTGATAACACGATTATCGGGAATTTGGTGCGCAAAAGATCGATTGTGGCATGGGCTGTGTGGCATGGCGCGCCATCCTGCATGAACTAGAGGTCGTCCAAATTTATGTCTACAATTTTAGTAAAAAAAAAGTCAGTTAACATGGCTCTTTATCGTTCACCGTTGACGGAAACGTTATTCCCAGCCTCATTTTCGAAGAAAAATGGTCCAAAGATGCCATCACTCTAAAATCCGCACCAAACTGTCACTTTCTGTGGATGCATCGGCTTCTCGACAACAACTTGCAGGTTTTCCGAGCCCCAGATACAGCAGGGGTTCAGCTGGGGTATAGAAGATACAGCAGTGGTTACTTCATTTCGGTCAAAACTTATTTTCAAACAACGTACTGCTTGGGCTACACAGCACTCACTTTGGAAATAAGTTTCCAATATTTCCCAATGTTGTTTAAGCGTAAAGCGACTCATTTCTTAGCGCGCAGGTATGATACTAACTTCGAGCAGGAAACAGCTGTCAGTGTCAAAATAACCTATGATTTAAAAATAAACCACTTGATGGCCCATCCTGTGTATATAGTTATTGTTAACTGTGTAATTTTTAATTTTAATTTTATATTTTTTCTTACCAATATGTTTTCAATTTTTTTCTATGTATATTTTATTTCTTTTTTAATTTTAATTTTTATTTTTATTATTTCTATAAATGTTTTATTTTTGTTTTCATTTGTGGCCTTATTTTTATTTTAAGGTTTTTATTTTTGGTTTTAGTGTTGGTTTTAGTTTATTTTTTAATTTTTATTTTTATTCTTATTTTTTTTTTTTAATTTATTTTATTTTCCCTTTTATCCTATGTTTTTTATTTTTGTGTTTGCTTACAATTTGTGTTATTTTTATATTTTTATTACAGTCATTTTTATTTTTTTCCATTTTTATTTTAATAATATTAAACTTTTACTTTTGTATTAGTTTCATTTTAATGAATATTTTAGTTCTTTCTTTTATTCTATTACTTTTAATTTTATATTTTTTCTTACCAATATGGTTTTTAATATTTGTTTATATTTATTTTATTTCTTTTTCATTTTTATTTTTATTATTGTATTGCCTATGTATTTATTATTTATGTCTGTTTTTATTTTTGTATTTATTTTGGTTTCTATTCTTGTTTTTATTTTTGTTTTTAGTTTTGTTTTTATTTTTATACATAATTTTAGTTTATTTTAACTTTTATTTTTGTTTTTATTATATTTTTTTTAATATTATTTTTCTTTTTATTTTATTTTTGTTTAGAAAATGTGTTTTTTTTTATTTTTATTGCCTTAATTTTTATTTTTATTTTTGTCTTTTTTATTTTATTTTATTTTTTTTTTATTTCTATTTTTGTTTTATTTTTTACAATTTGTGTTATTTTTATATTTGTGCGTATATATTATATTTTCATTACATTTATTTTTATTTTTTTTGCATTTTTATTGTGTTAATATTTAACTTTGATTTTTGTATTAGTTAAGTTTTAATGAATATTTTAGTTCTTACTTTTATTCTATGTTTTTATTGATTTTGAATGTTCTGGTTTAGTTGATTTATACTTTCCAATTTATTAATTTTATATTTTTTCTATGGTATTTGTTTTTTCTTTTTGTTCTTATTTACTTGACTTATTGACTTTTTTATTAAATTTTATCTTAGTTTTTATTTTGATTATTATTTTTTTGTCTTGTTGTTATGGTCTAAATTTATATTTTTTTATTTTCATTCGAATTGGTTTTTTTTTATTTTTAAGTTTTTTCTTAATTTTTTTTTTTAAGAAAATACAATTTTAAATTAAATGCTCTCGCTCTTTTGCTCTGCTCTTGCATTTGCTTTTGCTTATGCTTATGCTTTAACTTTTGCTTTTGCTTTAATTTTTGCTTTTCTTTTACTTTTGTTTCTGTTTTTGCTTTAATTTTTGGTTTTGTTTTTGTTTTTGTTTTTGTTTTTGTTTTTGTTTTTGTTTTTGTTTTTGTTTTTGTTTTTGTTTTTGTTTTTGGTTTTGTTTTTGTTTTTGTTTTTGTTTTTGTTTTTGTTTTTGTTTTTGTTTTTGTTTTTGTTTTTGTTTTTGTTTTTGTTTTTGTTTTTGTTTTTGTTTTTGTTTTTGTTTTTGTTTTTGTTTTTGTTTTTGTTTTTGTTTTTGCTTTAATTTTTGCTTTTTCTTTTACTTATGTTTCTGTTTTTGTTTTTGTTTTTGTTTTTGTTTTTGTTTTTGTTTTTGTTTTTGTTTTTGTTTTTGTTTTTGTTTTTGTTTTTGTTTTTGTTTTTGTTTTTGTTTTTGTTTTTGTTTTTGTTTTTGTTTTTGTTTTTGTTTTTGTTTTTGTTTTTGTTTTTGTTTTTGTTTTTGTTTTTGTTTTTGTTTTTGTTTTTGTTTTTGTTTTTGTTTTTGTTTTTGTTTTTGTTTTTGTTTTTGTTTTTGTTTTTGTTTTTGTTTTTGTTTTTGTTTTTGTTTTTGTTTTTGTTTTTGTTTTTGTTTTTGTTTTTGTTTTTGTTTTTGTTTTTGTTTTTGTTTTTGTTTTTGTTTTTGTTTTTGTTTTTGTTTTTGTTTTTGTTTTTGTTTTTGTTTTTGTTTTTGTTTTTGTTTTTGTTTTTGTTTTTGTTTTTGTTTTTGTTTTTGTTTTTGTTTTTGTTTTTGTTTTTGTTTTTGATTTTGCTTTTGTTTTTGCTTTTTCTTTTTTTTTTTCTTTTGCTTTTGCATTTGCTTTTGAAATGAATTGGGTTTTGCTTTTGCTTTTGTATTTGATTTTTCTTTTAATTTTGCTTTTGCTTTCGTTTTGCTCTTGATTATTCTTATACTGTTGCTTTTGATTAAATGTTTTCTTTTGCATTTGCTTAGTTGTTAACCCTTGAGCCTTGTTAAGGTCTTAGCTTAATTTTATTACTTTAAATTTATTGAACTTACAGCCCTATTCTGCTTGTTAACTTAACAAGGAATTGTTAAGGAGCTCTTGTTAATGTTCTTGTTATGTAATGTAAATGTTCGTATTTTGGCAAATCATTTACAATTTAAAAGCTCTCAAAAGCTATTAAAGTTCACCACGCATGGTGAAAATGTAAATGCCTTAGATATAGAGCGTCAGCTGTTTTTATATTGCTCTTTTCTTGCTTATTTTGATTGCTTCTGTTTGTCTATCTACAAGTTAGATATAAAATGTTAAGAAATAAATAATATACTAACAGATCGATTCTGTGCGTTACCGGTAACAGCAATATTGTTACCAAAACTCGTTACCGGTCTTATAAATCGGTATTCTGTGCAGTCGGTAACGCTGTCAAATGACGTAAACTCACCTTATAGAAATTAAGCTCGCTCTTTTGTGTGGTGAAATATAAACAATGAAAAGTGAGAAGTAAATACATAGAATTAATTGCATTATGTTAACTTTTTATATAATATTTGTTTTTCTTGGCAGGAAATATGCACGCACTACGTCGGAGCAGCTACGGTGTTATCTTTATTTAATTTATATATTAATTTTATGTAAATTAATAAATATTACACAGTGAATTGCTATAAATTTTTATCATTGAAAAGTGCTGAAGAAGCAGCAACAGTGAATTTAACATCGTTTTTTATTTTAATTTGCTCCGATTTCAATTTGAGGATTTTAAAATTAGATTAATTACTCAAAATGCGAGCTATTTTTTGTAATGCAAGCTAAAAAATGTCTTCTGTTTTGCTTGTTACCACCTAAAGAGATGGTAACAATATTCACCGGTAACGCTTGGTCGCAGAATACCAACAGAGTGTTCAAGTTACTAAAAGGTGAATTTCTACGGTAACAAGATTAATGTTACCGCGACAGAATTGATCTGTAATTGTTTTCAATTGTTTTAAGTTTCAAAATGAATTTTTTTAATAGACAAGCAATTTTCGAGTGTTTTGCCGTCTTTAAAATTTATTTTTTCTTTGATATTCTTCAGTACCAATGCTAAAAAGAAGTAAAAAGTAAGAATTCATCCATTTTTTCTTATTTTATTTTATTTACACAGCATTTGTTTGACTTAATACTGAACTATCTTTCGTTGTTAAGTTGTTTTCTGTCATTAACAAAATAGTAAAGAAAGGAGCTTTCAAATTATCACCAGAATACGAAACCTTAACAATTTGTTAATATTAACAATTTTGTTAATGTGGTGAGCTTAGTTAAGCTGCCAGAATAGGGGTGTTAGTGTTATGTTGGTGACATGAGAAGAATTCTAAATTCGGACTGAAATGATATATAAACTTATCATCAGGTAACGTTGTTATTGCCTTAAATGTACGTAGTTAGTTAACTGCAACAGAACAGCTCACATGCTAGATAAAAATTTGGAAAAATCCTATGACAGCTGAAGTCAAGGTATTACATTTTTAACCACCCATAAAACCATTTGGTGCAAAAAATTCTAAATTTGCATTTATGCAGCCGAGAGCGCACCGTATATTTCTAACGTCATTTTTATAGCCAGTTACGTCATGTATGGCAATGATTGAGTAGAAAAAAAGAAATAGAGAAAATTAAATCAATGCTAGCGGCACTTTTTTTTGTGATTTGCATAAATTACTTATTTTTAACAGTGCCTCGAAATATGCAAATAATTTGAAAAGTCAAGTATGCAAAAAATGTTGCATACGCGTGCAAAAAATGTGAAAAGTTTTGCACTTTTAATATAAGAACAAAAAAAAAAACAAAAAAAAAAATGAGTTTCTGCTGCACTGAAATATTTATGTTCTTTTATATTATTTTGTTTCATTGTAATGCCTGGCAAAGCAGGCTGCAACAATTGTAGGAATTTTGCGCTATAGTGTGTGTGTATGTTATGTGTGCACATACACATATGCACACAAAACTGAAAACAGTAAAACGCAGAGAATTGCCACTTTTTCAAAAGCGAAGCCGCAGCAGCTGCGGCAAAAGCCGCAACCAGGCCAAAAGTACCAACAACAAAAAAATAACAAAGAAAATTTTTCTTTGAGCGTGGGTAATTTTTTTATTCTGATTGTTGTTGTGTTTTTTTTTTTGTGTGTGTGTTGTTTTTTGTTCATTTTTTTTTTGTGTTGAACGACGAGGAAGTATCAAGCGTGACTGTTGCTGACACTCAACTAAATGCATCCGTCTAGGCGTTATTAAATAGCTGCCGCGTTGAAGGCAGCAAAGATAAGCATCATGATAAAGTTGGGGAGATGCTGTGAATGAAGAGATGATGCAGCTGATGATGAAGATAGTGTTGATGATGATGATGATGTAGATAGGGCTTGGCATGTTTGGCGTGGAAACAGCTGAATATGAATTTTGGCATTGTTGATGATGATTTGATGATGACGCAAACAATGATTCTTTAGGGGAATAAAAGTGATTGAAGATAATAATTTCTAGATTTGGTGAGGCACTCTAGATTACTATGGACATGATCGTGTTAAGGATAGAATTTATTGTAAGCTTGATGATGCTTGTAAGGATGCTAGCGATATTGCATATTTTGGAGCTAAAAATAAAAAACACTACCACTCAAAACAATAATCACAACATTGTTGACTCTGTTGACCGAACTCATAATGAAAAAAACAATAAAAATCACTGATTATGACATTGCCAACATAACATGTTGTTGACATTATAGCCAGCCAGCCAGCCAGCTGCACGTTGTTTGCCTAAACTTTATGTCAACAACAAACATTTAACTGCTGCTCGTAGCGCAGCAGTTTTTGGTTTTTTTTTTATACAGGCTATAAACTGTATCGATTGCATTTTTCCATAAAAAAACAAAAACACTTGCATTTTTTGTTTGCATTGTTTTTGTTTCCGTTTTTTTGTAGCATGCTGAAAATTGTGTGTGAACGCCGCGTGTTGCAGCACTTGCTGTGCTGCACATAAGACTGCATTTTGCTGTGACATTCAGTGTGACATAAAATCACTTGATCGCTACGTTGTGAAAGGTTTTTATGAGTGGCTTACGATATGCTTAAAATAACGTTACGTTGTGTTTGCATCTGAAGTGTGTCTGAAGGCAAGGTGGTGGGCGGAAGTTATTTTCGATAGCATTTTAAATTTAATATGACATTGAGTGCTTTTGGTGGTCGTGGCGGCGGTGTATGTAGCACTCTCTGGGTGTATCTGTGTCAAAATAAATTTCGTTGTTTTATTTAATCCTCAGAAGAACATTTCATATCAAAAAAACCTTTATAACATGGGTTCTATTGGTTTTTTTTAGCATTTCATAATCTGTGGAAAATAACTCGATGATAAAAAAAAAAAAATTAAAATATGACAAATTTCATCACATTTTAATTAATTTGGGCAAAAAATCAATATATTTATTTAATTTTTAAATCCTTGTATTATTTTGCAAACAACTAAGAGGGCTGCCTTTTAAGTCTTGAGCCCAACAATAAAAAACTGTGGCTGATCAGTGAAAATTAGTTTTTCAAAGTATTTTCCAAGATTTTCCAATCAGTGAAAATGCTTATTTTGTTTTTCAAAGTATTCTTCAAGAAGGCCAATACACGCATGTATTCGTTTGAACCATGATACAATTATTACAGGTATTATAAATAACGACTGCGCTGCCCAAGCTAAGGCATCTAGTGTCATATACAAGTTGTGCACATGACACATTTAAAATGAAAAAGGGATTTTTTTTTTTTTAGCTACTGCTGCTCTCGATCACTGTTTTATAGTAGGTAAGTAAGATTTCATCCAGCTTATGATAAATGATTGGTTCGACCTGCATAGCGCTCTCGTCTCCCTCGAGCATTCAGGAAGCAGAATGCCATTCGGAAAAATTTTTCAATAACAGGCACAAATCTTAAGGCACATTAATAGCATAATGGTTAACTTACTTGTTCCTGGAAAAGTAGCTCTTGCACCAATTCAAAAGGGAATTGTTATCAGCAAAAACTCTCTCATGAAATTGCAAGAGTATTTAAGGAGCTGATATGGCACTGAGTACATCCTAACAAATAGACTTAACTAAGATATTTTTGAGAATTTTTTTGGTGCCATGGGATGTAAGAGTAGTCTACATGACCATCCCAGTCCAAAAGAATTCAAGTATCGACTTATAAAGTATATTTTAGATATTAATACATTACACAGGGTGGGCCAAAAGTCACGCCTGTGTGTAAAAATTGAATAACTTTTTTTGTTTATTATTACTTTTTATTGTTTTTTGTTTTGACGTGACGAGGTTACGTTGTACTGCTCTAGTTTCCAAAAAAGTTGAAAAATGAATTTTTTAAAAATTCATCTGCGTTTCATTGAATTGTTACTCGCTGGGTATAAGAGATATGATTAAAAAAAAATAGTATGACCATAAAGGTTAATTCTTTGACTATATTAAAAAAACAAAAAAAAAATTTAATACGGCATAGGGACGTAGTGGGAGCTACGTAAGTAACGCAACTGAAAATTTGTTACATGGAATTATTACTCGCTGAGTATAAGTGCTAGGATTAAAAATACGATACGCCAATAAAGGCCTACTGGAAGCCCTCACAACAAAATTCGACAAAAAAATTTCTGACATCATGGGGACGCTGAGAGAGCCGCTCAAAGATCGATAACTCAACATTCATGCAGCGGCGTTGCATTGAATTTTTACTCAATGAGTATATAACCTACGATAAAAATTTAAAAAGGAAAATGAAGGTTTTACAAATGGCTTTACGACAAAAATAAAAAAAAATTCCGGCGTCGTCAGGTCGTGAATATAGCAGCTTATGTAACAGACATGTTATATCGTTGCATGGAATTATTACTCACTCAGGACGAGTGCTACGGTAAATTTTGTTTTACGACATCATGGATGTGTTATTAGGCTTCACAACTAAATTACAAAAAAAAATTCTTGTTGGCATGATTTCAGGGATGCAATCACATAATGCAGTAAAAATGCCACAGCCATGAAAAACGTTGCATGGATTTTTAACTCTGTGACTACTGGTGCAACGGTAAATTTTAAGGAACGAAAACGAAGGTGAAGTCTTCGGGCATATAACAAAAATAAAAAAAAATTGACGGCATGTCAAAGACCTTAAGGGAACCGCCAAGTGTGACGCATATGCATCACTTTTGCTGGATTAATTGAAATTAGAGCACAACCAATGGGGAAGCAAAAAAAGAGCTAAACGAAAAGCACCAACTCCAACTCCAAATCCAACAACAACTTCAACTCCAACACCAACACCAACACCAAAAACAACACCAACACCAACACCAACCTCAACACCAACACCAACAACAACACCAACACCAACACCAACACCAACACCAACACCAACACCAACACCAACACCAACACCAACACCAACACCAACACCAACACCAACACCAACACCAACACCAACACCAACACCAACACCAACACCAACACCAACACCAACACCAACACCAACACCAACACCAACACCAACACCAACACCAACACCAACACCAACACCAACACCAACACCAACACCAACACCAACACCAACACCAACACCAACACCAACACCAACACCAACACCAACACCAACACCAACACCAACACCAACACCAACATCAACATCAACATCAACATCAACATCAACATCAACATCAACATCAACATCAACATCAACATCAACATCAACATCAACATCAACATCAACATCAACATCAACATCAACATCAACATCAACATCAACATCAACATCAACATCAACAGCAACATCAACATCAACATCAACATCAACATCAACATCAACATCAACATCAACATCAACATCAACATCAACACCAACACCAACACCAATACCAACACCAACACCAACATCAACATCAACATCAACATCAACATCAACATCAACATCAACATCAACATCAACATCAACATCAACATCAACATCAACATCAACATCAACATCAACATCAACATCAACATCAACATCAACATCAACATCAACATCAACATCAACATCAACATAAACATAACCGTTAACATCAACATCAACACCAACACCAACATCAACATCAACATCAACATCAACATCAACATCAACATCAACATCAACATCAACATCAACATCAACATCAAAATCAACATCAACATCAACATCAACATCAACATCAACATCAACATCAACATCAACATCAACATCAACATCAACATCAACATCAACATCAACATGAACATCAACATCAACATCAACATCAACATCAACATCAACATCAACACCAACATCAACATCAACATCAACATCAACATCAACATCAACATCAACATCAACATCAACATCAACATCAACATCAACATCAACATCAACATCAACATCAACATCAACATCAACATCAACATCAACATCAACATCAACATCAACATCAACATCAACATCAACATCAACATCAACATCAACATCAACATCAACATCAACATCAACATCAACATCAACAACAACAAAAACAACAAGCACAACAACAACCAACAACAACAACAACAACAACAAAAACCAACAACAACAACAACAAGAAATACCGTCACTTCAAAAGCTACGGGTGTGTCCAAGACGCAGCCAACTCTTTTTTTATAGGGAAGCGTGAAGGACCGATGTTATGCAAACAATACCGAAACAATTCAAGCCCAAGATGCGGCAATTTGGTTTGTTAACGTTGCCGCCGAAATGAAAATGCGCCTCGTCAGAAAAGATGAGTTTTCACCCAATTCAAGCTGTTCTGTGGCCAAAACTGCGAAGTGATAACGAAGCGGATGTTTGTGCGCCTTCACTTGCTGAGTCAATTGGACCTTGTTAGCAAATAATCCGAGATCTTTGTGCAGAATTCTCCTCTAGTTATTGCGTGAAATGTTGAGCTGTTGAGATCGATGGAGAGTTGATGTTTAGATTTTAGATTTCTTTATTGAGTCTTTGGAAATAGATTCTTACAGACAAGAATGTTCGTGAATTGAATCTCACACTCTTGGCTACAGCAGCCACATTCTCATCTGTGCGTACCGAGAAAAGAGACTTAAAAAAGATTTGAAGCAATAAATTTTTATTTCATTCTTCACATAAACGTTGCCAATGTTCCAAAACTCAGAATTTAATTTTAGAGCAGAAAAGAAACAATAAGAAAAATTACTCTGCAGTACTCTTGAAATATAATTTCTTTATATTTTATTAAAATAAATTTTACGACATGCTCTTAAATGCAGAAAATCACTCATGGTTCTTCAATTAAGCATTCCCCATTCACACACTAACATATAAAATTGCTTCATGACGCATAAACGTGCGCTGCACAAACTTGAATTAAGCTAATACCTCAACTAATTTGAAACTTTAAACCACTCGACGGTCTTAAAGTGCACCACAGTCAACGAACGTAACGTAACCATGCCTAATTTTCCACAACATCTTTTCACATGCTTTTCTTTTTCTTGCATTGGACACAAGTGAACCGCACACACACACACACACACACATTAAGTTGACTTAAAACTTATGCCACACAATAACCAAGGCAGGCACACCTGGGTGATGTGTGAATGGTTTGTAGATGGGTGTTGCGAATGGTGTGCGGTTAGGGTGCTTACCACTGCAGAATTCATCAAATTAAAATCACTCATACGTCATGCAGCACCGCATGAAAAGTTCGCAAATTACAAACTGCAGCCATTCACCGTCACCACCAACTAATTACAAAACATTTAAACATGCAAACCTTGAACAACGAACGTAGCAACAGCAACAGCAGCAGCAGCAGCAGCAGCAGCAGCAACAACATTAAAATGCGGTGCTTACGGTAAATGTGGCAGACGAATTGTATGGGCGGTGCTCACAACGAACAATCACATACATACACACTCCCACACATACACAGTGGAAAAGTAATTTGCTAGTGTTGCCAACATGCTTTATTATTTAGCCACATAGAGGGCAGCGTAATTTTAATTTGGCGCTGATTGTTCGATTTGACTAAAAAAGCAGGCAGCAGGCGGCAGTTGTTTAATGAGTGCATCTGGATGATTTTGTATGTGTTTATGTGTGTGTGTGTGTCTGCGTGTGTAAGAGTGCTCAGTGCATTTGAGTGACTAATTTTTGAGCTGTTGATTTATTGTACTTTCGGCGACTATATTTGTCGAGTTAAGTTTTGGTGAGTTGCTTGAATAATTTGCCGGATGCACTGCTTGTTATTATGTAGCAGGTGCTGACACGCACAGCTATATACGCAAAGATACACAAGCACACATACAAACACAGCATCACAGCGCACATTAATTAAAAACAAGCGCATGGAAATAATTACTGGGCGGCTGGCAGCGCAACAGATTTTGTAAATTTATGCATTTGTTTTTGTCAAGGCATATTTTTGAGTCGAAAAAAATCACACACACACACACTCATGCATACAATTGGCCATGTTAATTTATAGCATTATTTATTGTTGCTTTTAATTATGTGACTGTTGCTATTCATTTTGCTTCAATCTCTTAAAAAAAAATATATTAAAAAAAAAAATAAGAAATAAACATTTTTTTTTCGCTCACATAAGCAAGCAAATATTTAATTTTTGCCCCTAAAATTAGGCAATCTATTTGTCACCAGTCCTACTCGTTCATCTCTAAGGAGTTTTTCTCAATCTAGACACGAAAATAGCTTGAATAGAAACGCTTCTTTGCTTTGTGTTGATGATGTGCCTAGTCAATGAAAACCTAGCAACCACCACACACAGGCACACAAACCCACACAAGCACGTACGCACAAAATATACAGCACCACTAACATGCTGACATACATAAACAGCTAGCAGTACTTACAGTTACACCCACCCGCACACACAGACACACACACATATACACGTACAAATACGCTTGTAAGGCTCGCAAATTTATTGTGTCAGCATTATTTGTTAGCCAATGTTGCCAGACATTCACTCATTAATTCACGGAAAAAAGCAACAATCGATTTTTTTTCAACATTTGCACGAAAGCTATCTTCTGTCAATAGCTGTGAAAAAAAAAAAATATGTCCAATATGTTAACAATATAGCGCCAGGTAACCAAGAGTGTCAAGCGAAGCATGTCAAGCCGTCTCCGGCAATTCAACAGAATGTAGCAAATGCTATCTACTCGTCAACATGATGCTAAGTGGATTTTTTTTTTTTTTTTTTTTTTTTTGGATTTTTGATAGAAAATAACAATTCCAGCTAGACGTTTCAATCTGACAGACATCACTGCTTTATGTTTTTGACAGTGTACACCATGTTGTTTTTTTTCGTGTTCGATTAACAATGCTTACACGTGCCTGCCATGCACGGTTAAAGCTTTCAATTTAAATTATGGCATCAGCTCAAAAAGTTTAACTGGATTTGTAAGTATATCGATTGATTTCCGATAATTGAAAATTTATCTGTGGTTACGAATATGAAAATGTACTGTTGTATTATTTGTTTTTCTTATTTTTTTTTTATTTATTTATTTTAAGCAAAAGCAAAAGCAAACGACAAAGCAAAAGCAAAAGCAAAAGCAAAATAAAAAGCAAAAGCAAAAGCAAAAGCAAAAGCAAAAGCAAAAGCAAAAGCAAAAGCAAAAGCAAAAGCACAAGCAAAAGCAAAAGCAAAAGCACAAGCAAAAGCAAAATCAAAAGCAAAATCAAAAGCAAAAGCAAAAGCAAAAGCAAAAGCAAAAGCAAAAGCAAAAGCAAAAGCAAAAGCAAAAGCAAAAGCAAAAGCAAAAGCAAAAGCAAAAGCAAAAACAAAAGCACAAGCAAAAGCAAAATCAAAAGCAAAAGCAAAAGCGAAAGCAAAAGCAAAAGCAAAAGCAAAAGCAAAAGCAAAAGCAAAAGCAAAAGCAAAAGGAAAAGCAAAAGCAAAAGAAAAAGCAAAGGCAAAAACAAAAGCAAAATAAAAAGCAAAAGCAAAAGCAAAAGCAAAAGCAAAAACAAAAGCAAAAGCAAAAGCAAAAGCAAAAGCAAAAGCAAAAGCAAAAGCAAAAGCAAAAGAAAAAGCAAAAGCAAAAGCAAAAGCAAAAGCAAAAGCAAAAGCAAAAGCAAAAGCAAAAGCAAAAGCAAAAGCAAAAGCAAAAGCAAAAGCAAAAGCAAAAGCAAAAGCAAAAGAAAAAGCAAAGACAAAAACAAAAGAAAAATAAAAAGCAAAAGCAAAAGCAAAAGCAAAAGCAAAAGCAAAAGCAAAAGCAAAAGCAAAAGCAAAAGCAAAAGCAAAAGCAAAAGCAAAAGTAAAAGCAAAAGCAAAAGCAAAAGCAAAAGCAAAAGCAAAAGCAAAAGCAAAAACAAAAGCACAAGCAAAGCAAAATCAAAAGCAAAAGCAAAAGCAAAAGCAAAAGTAAAAGCAAAAGCAAAAGCAAAAGCAAAAGCAAAAGCAAAAGCAAAAGCAAAAGCAAAAGCAAAAGCAAAAGCAAAAGCAAAAGCAAAAGCAAAAACAAAAGCAAAAGAAAAAGCAAAGGCAAAAACAAAAGCAAAAGAAAAAGCAAAAGCAAAAGAAAAAGCAAAAGCAATAGCAAAAGCAAAAGCAAAAGCAAAAGCAAAAGCAAAAGCAAAAGCAAAAGCAAAAGCAAAAGCAAAAGCAAAAGCAAAAGCAAAAGCAAAAGCAAAAGCAAAAGCAAAAGAAAAAACAAAAGCACAAGCAAAAGCAAAATCAAAAGCAAAAGCAAAAGCAAAGGCAAAAACAAAAGCAAAATAAAAAGCAAAAGCAAAAGCAAAAGCAAAAGCAAAAGCAAAAGCAAAAGCAATAGCAAAAGTAAAAGCTAAGACAAAAACAAAAGCAAAATAAAAAGCAAAAGCAAAAGCAAAAGCAAAAGCAAAAGCAAAAGCAAAAGCAAAAGCAAAAGCAAAAGCAAAAGCAAAAGAAAAAGCAAAAGCAAAAGCAAAAGCAAAAGCAAAAGCAAAAGCAAAAGCAAAAGCAAAAGCAAAAGCAAAAGCAAAAGCAAAAGCAAAAGCAAAAGCAAAAGCAAAAGCAAAAGCAAAAGCAAAAGAAAAAGCAAAGGCAAAAACAAAAGAAAAATAAAAAGCAAAAGCAAAAGCAAAAGCAAAAGCAAAAGCAAAAGCAAAAGCAAAAGCAAAAGCAAAAGCAAAAGCAAAAGCAAAAGCAAAAGCAAAAGCAAAAGCAAAAGCAAAAGCAAAAGCAAAAGCAAAAGCAAAAGCAAAAGCAAAAGCAAAAGCAAAAGCAAAAGCAAAAGCAAAAACAAAAGCACAAGCAAAGCAAAAGCAAAAGCAAAAGCAAAAGCAAAAGCAAAAGCAAAAGCAAAAGCAAAAGCAAAAGCAAAAGCAAAAGCAAAAGCAAAAGCAAAAGCAAAAGCAAAAGCAAAAGCAAAAGCAAAAGCAAAAGCATAAGCATAAGCAAAAGCAAAAGCAAAAGCAAAAGCAAAAGCATAAGCAAAAGCAAAAGGGTCAGTCCGCCGAGATTGATCACAAGTGGTCGCTCGACTATTTTAAAAAATTTTTATTTTTTTACCACAAATTACGTAATGTTTCGGCATCTTAGAACTGCTTTCAAAAAAACTGCATTTTTTTTTGTACTTGACGGCCATATTTGTCATGCAACCACCAGCGATTTTCGTATATTATAGAGTTTGCGGTAATGATCATATCTCAGCTCCTATTAAACATACAGTAATAAATGAAAAAAACATGTTAATTATGCCTCAGGCTATTATCTTACATGTCAGAAAAAGTAATGGGGATGTTAATTAATTTAAAAAAAAAGTTAAAGTTTCAAAAAAAAAAAAATCGTAATTTTTGGTAACTTTGAAAAAAAATATTAATTGAAAGAAGCTAGTAGAAGACTTATTTTTTTATATTAGGTACGTCTTAGTAAGAACTTAAAATATTAATTTTTTAAAGTGACTTGATCATAAACTTTTTGGGCTACATCGCTTTGAAAAATAAGAAATCTCAAATTTGCCCCAACTTTGGGGTCAAGTTGGGAACTGGTCAATGGGAACTGGTGAAAAAATTTTAAATTAATGTTGAATAAACTACGTAATAAGAGGATTCTGATGATATAAGAATGAAAGTGGTTTTTATGGGTCATTTAAAAGATTATAGCATTTTAAAATTCGTCCATTTTATTACATAAGGTATGAGTATTAGATGGGTTGTTTTTCCAAAAGTATTCCAGAACCTCCCTGCAAGGCCAGATTCTGAATTCTGGATGTATTATAAGCATGTGACGCGAAAAAAATCCAGAAAATTTGCAAACTGGATTGGCGCCGCTAAAAAACGTGAATTTGACGAAGTATAAAATGGATGTTTCAAATCGAGTTCCCTATTTCAATTTAAGTCCTACAAAAACTTTGGACTACAACATATCCTAATGTAAAATCAACCGCTGAACTCAAATATGCCATCAAATTTTTAAAAAAATTAGTCCTTGACTCAAAATTGGCCCACTTTATTAAGAATTTCCTAATTTTTTCAACCATAAATTTTTTATGGACCATGGTTTAAATGAACCATAATCCAAAAAGTTTATGATCTAGTCACTTTTAAAAATTTATATTTTAAGTTCTTACTAAGAAGTACCTAATACTAAGAAAAATAGGTCTGCCACTAGCTTATTTCTATTAAAATTGTTTTTTCAAATTTACCAAAAATTACGTTTTTTTTTGGAAACTTTAACTTTTTTTTTAAAATTAAGTTACATCCCAATTAATTTTTGTAATTCGTAGCATAATAGCCTTAAGTATGATTAATATTATGTTTTTTCATTTATACTGTATAGGTATAATAGGAGCTGAGATATGATCATTACCGCAAACTCTATAAAGTACGAAAATCGCTCGTGGTTGCATGACAAATATGGCCGCCATTTTGCAAATACAACAAAAATCGCAGTTGTTTTGAAAGCAGTTCTAAGATGCCGAAACATTACGTAATTTGTGGTAAAAAAATAAAATTTTTTTAAAATAGTCGAGCGACCACTATGTGATCAATCTCTGCGGATTGACTCATATTGGACTTTTTGAAGAAATAAATTTGTAAGTTATGCCTTCATAAGTGTATATTGAAACACAAATTAGCTATGTAACATTAAAAAGAACTTTTTTGTGGTAAAACTATCAGATTATATTTGTAATAATCGAAGAAAACTTATTTATTTTTGTGATGATATCAGAATCCCATGAAAAAACCAGAATCAAACAACCGTGGTAGTTTATTTTTCAAAACAAAACACAGCTGATTGTCAGAACAAATAAAAAAAACCAACAACAACAACAACAACAATAACAACAACAACAACACCACCACCGCCACCACCACCGGAAAAGGACTATGGCATGAATTAGGATATGGATTAGCACAAAAATTAAGACACACATAAAACACACCTTTCCCAACTAGGAAAGGGATTAAAAAAAGAGGGGAAGAAGTTTTGGAAATGGAGAAAGTGGCTCCACAACACCTTCAACATCTGCACACTACGCTGTTTCAAATGAGTAGAATGCTGAAAATGATGGTTAGATGTTTCAAAACATTGTAAGATTTTGTATCACCATTCCAAATTTTTAAAGACGACAATATTGCTGCAAGTGCGCCTTTTGCTAGGAAACGAAAGAGGATGTCCACGAATGAATTACTAGAAGACCAATTATGTATATTTTGGAGGCATTGAATCTTATACGCGACGTATAGCCGAAGCACTAGAGGAAAACTTGCAAGAAAAAAAATGCACTATAGTTTTATGGAAAAACTTAGTTTGAAGAAGTATTCAACGGAAACCTCGATTGTATTTTTAGTGACATTCAGTTAAATGTCTCCCGACGGGCTTCCGTCGGCAATCGTGATTGGGCCCAATATTTTTTTTTCAAAAAAAATTCCAATGCAAAGTAAGCTGTGAGATGTTGGCACCCCATATGTACAATTTTGACTGACCAATTACATCATTTAAAAGGTCAACAAAAAGTCAGTAAAGGTCAGTTAGTTTCAGTAATAGGTCAGCGATAGAACATTTTTTATTCGCGGTTTAAGTTTTTCAAGGTCACTTTGAGATATTAGCACCCCATCATCAATAAAATAAAAAAAAAAAAATACATAAACTCAATAGAAAATTGTCTGCTGATAATAGGTCAGCACAAATAAATAATAGGTCAGTCGTATTTCTTACCCAAATTAATTAATTATGTTGCGTTTTTGAGATCGCCCATGGCGTATGAGTGATTTTTTATTATTATGCCCCATTAATGTTGCGTATACGCTATGGTGCACAGTGCATTGAATGAAATTTCGTGTGCTGTTTTAATTTAAGCTAATTAAGAAAAACTGCAAAAATGGTTGGAATTGGTCAGTTCCTAGGTGTACTCCCTTAGACCTATATTAATTTTTTACATTATTTTGTATGGGAGGTACATACAAAAATTGAGCGATCATAACAAAATTTGGTTAAAAGGCTAGGCAATTAAAGAAATAGAAGTGTACTAAAAATGATTGAAATCGGTGGGTTCCTAGGGGTAACTCCCGTGGGCCTATATTGATTTTTTACATTATTTTGTATGGGAGGTATATACAAAAGTTGGCCGATCCTTACGAAACTCAATGAAAAGGTTAGAAAAATTAAGCAATACATATGTTCTAAAAATGGTTGAAATCGGTCGATTCCTAGGGGTACCTCCCTTGGACCTATATTAATTTTTTTCATTATTTTGTATGGGAGGTACATACAAAAGTTGGTCGATCCATACAAACTCTGTGAAAAGGTTAGTAAAATAAAGGAATACATGTGTTCTAGAAATGGTTGAAATCGGTCGGTTCCTAGGAGTACCTCCCTTGGACCTATATTCATTTTTTACATGATTATGTATGGGAGGTACATCTGCTACTCATAAATATTCCCATTTGTATTAGTGAAAAAATCAGTTTTTAGGCAAATTTCATTTTATTTACAATAGAAAAATAAAATTGGTAACTTATTTTTATTAACAAAATGTGAAATAAAAAAGTAAAAAAACTAATGTGTGCATACATATTTACAAACAACCAAGAACTCATCTCGCTATTGACTTTCATCGCTATTGACTTCTTCGTTAGAATCACTACAAACAATATAAGATTCATCAACTCATTGAATAAACTTCTCAACTTCTTCATCAATAATTACATTTGATTTTGATTTAACAGTTCTTTTGGATGCTAAGAGAGGCTTAGATGTCAGCAACAATATTTTCATTTAATCTGTGTTAGACTTAATCCTCGAGCATTTACGGGTATGGCTAGGTCGATTTTTTCTAAATTCTTTGTGCCTTGCTTCCAATGCCTCTTCAGACAATGTTCCGATTGGTAAGAAAAATGCTGAAATGACTTCACATCCATGTATGAGAACTTTATGAACACTGCTCGGCATATAATACCAGCCATATAAATTTTTATACAACTGCCTAGTTTCTTCTAATAACAATTTGAAGTTATTCAGATGTATGGGGTAGTCACTTGCCAGCACTTTCAATATAATAGAAAATTGTTCTATCAAACTTTTGTTTATGCCTGTTATCTGCGAGCTTAGTTAAGCGTTATAGAAAAAGAGCCTAGCTGTGTTTCCATCGTTGGTAGACCCATATCCTGTCTTTGGTTTGTCGAACAAGAGACTCATTTTGCTCTTAAACTCAGCTTGAATTCTTTTTTGTTTTGCGCTACCAATTCTTCATTTTCTTTTAATTGCACTTTTATTTATAAACTAGCTGAATTACCCTGTGTTACTAAAACTATTTTGTTATCTAAGTTATGGCCATAACCATATGGGCCAGATAATATTTTGCAAATGGAAATAAAATACTTCAAATAAAATTAAAAAAAAGGTTCGCTAAAATCAAAGAATCCTTTTTTTTTTTAAATTCTCTTTTGAATTTTGTTAAATTTTGAATAGTTCTCCCTACAAAATTGAGCATTTTTCGCAAAATGTCACTTTTTTAAATCTGCATAATTTTCTTGTTTGTAAAAACGGGCAGATAATGTTTTAGAAATCAAAAGTAAATACTCAAAATAAAATTACAAAAAAGTTTCGCTAAAATCAAACAATCCTTTTTTTTTGTTATAGCTTATCTAAACTTGCAAATTTTTGAGTTTTTAGATGTTTTTTTTTTAAGGTAAAGACAATTTTTTTATACAAAATATATACTAAACAAAATTACTTTCAGAAGTAAAATTCATTTTAAAATAATCCTCTTTACTGCTTTTTAGAAAAAACATGAAGTAATTTTTAAAACATTAACCCAATTTTAAATTACTTGATTTTCTTAAAATAACAGGGTGTTGTATAAAGTGATCGCATTTGTTTACTATTTAAGATATTTTAAAAAATCTTTTAAATTTTATAGAACTAAATAATATAGATCTAAATTGCATACTTTTTTTTAAAAAAAAAAACAACAATGTTTTTTTTTTTTATTTTCGTACCATTTCGATGCATTGTGCGGTGACAAGATTTCATCAAACAAAATACGGCGTATGGAAAAATTATATTAGATATAAATATTAAATAATATTTATAATTAATTAATTATTCTTGATTATAATTAATTTTGAATATTCAGCTGACGATTGAATCGAGAAAATCACTAATCAGAAATTGCCAGACTCGCCTAAAGAAGTTATCACTTCAAAAATAAAATCTATAATATCATATAAAAGTGTTCACACGGATTTTTGTAGTTCACTCACGGGGTAACTACTGAATCAATTTTGATTATTCTTTCACTATTCGATTGCAACAATAACCGATCCTGCTAATAGGTACTACTTTTTTGGTAAAACTTTTCATATATTTAATTTATAGTATATATACTATATATTTAATATACTATAGTATATATACTATATATATTTAATATATTATATAGTATATATATATATATATATATAATTAAATTAAAATACAGGGTTGCCCATATTCGACGGACCCATGTTTTTGTTAAAAAAATTAAAGAAAAAAATAAAAATTTGGCGGTTGGCAATCTTAATCATTTAATTTGTTCCAAGTAGATTTGTTTACATCAATTTTTGAATATGATATCTCTCAAATGGGCGCCTCTGGCGTTGATGGCGTATTGTGCCCTTTTTGCAGCATTTTCCATCGTTTTCGCCAACATTTCGGCCGGAAGAGCGGCTATTTCTTCACGAATGTTGTCCTTGAGCTCTTCTACGGTCCTTGGCTTGTTAACGTAAACCTTTGACTTCAAATATCCCCACAAGAAGAAGTCAGGCGGCGTCAAATCGGGCGAACGCGGTGGCCAGTCCAAATCACCACTTTTCGACATCAAACGGCCCGAAAACAAATTCTTCAGAAAATCGATTGTTATGCGACTTGTGTGCGGTGGAGCGCCGTCTTGTTGAAACCAGAACTGCCTCATACGCTTTCGACGAATAATTGGCATCACAAAATTGGTCATCATGTCGCGATAACGCTCCTGGTTGATGGTAACAGCATGGCCATTTTCATTTTGGAAGAAAAACGGCCCAATGACCGTTTTCGCACTAACGCCGCACCAAACTGTGACTTTTTCGTCATGAAGAGGCACTTCTTGAATCTCCTGAGGATTTTCAGTGGCGTAAATACGGCAATTTTGCTTATTTACGGTCCCATTCAATGTGAAATGGGCTTCATCGGACATGATAATTTTGTTCCAAAATTGCTCGTCATCTTCGGCCATTTCGATGACTCTTTGGGCCCACTCCAATCGACGAGGCTTGTCCGCAGGCAACAATCTTTGCGTCAATTGAATTTTGTACGGGAACAAATGCAAATCAACGCGAATAATCCGTTGTAAAGTGTACCGAGCCATGCCCAACTGCTGAGAACGGCGTTTTTGGGATGTTCTTGGGGACCTCTCAACACTGGCTCGTACGGCAGCGATATTCTCGGCCGATCGCCTTGGTCGACTTTTATTTGGCCTCTTCGGATTAGAAAGAGCCTCACGAGTTGAAAATTTTTCGTATAAACGCTTAATGGTGTTCTTAGAAGGCGCACTTCTCACATTTTTTAAGTTTTTAAAAGCACGTTGAGTTTTCACAATTGACTTCTTCTGTTGAATGTAAATTTCAACTATTTCAGAGCGCTCGCGTGGCGTGTATTGTTCCATGGTAAAAATCTGCTTGGACTGACGCTTCAAACGCGGTATGTCATTAAGCGATCTGACATCTCTGTCAAAAGTTATGGCGTTGCCAGATGGGTCCGTCGAATATGGGCAACCCTGTATATAAATTATTTAAGAATTCATGCATTTTGATCCATGCTGATATTGTATAGGGTGTTTTTTTTAAGGGTTTGTTTTTCGAATAGAGATAGAACTGGCATTTTGTGGTCAAATCTGGCAACTCTAATGTCATTTATGTTCAGTTTGGTTTGCCATTTCATCATGAACAGGTTGACAAAAGAACAACGCTTGCAAATCGTGCAAATTTATTTCGAAAATAATGGTTCAGTTCGCGAAGTTTACCGCAAGCTCCGTCCATTTTATGGTCGACATAATCGTCCATCAGAGCAATTAATTCGGTTAACCATGGGTCGTTTTCGCACTACGTTTACTCTATGTGATAATACGCATCCGCAGAGACGTCGAACAGTGCGCACCGAAGAAACAATTGCCGCTGTAGAGCAAAATGTTGAAGAGGACCCGAATGAATCGTTTCGCCACCGTGCACAGCAATTGGAGCTTTGTCCATCAACTTTATGGAAGATTTTGCGCAAAGATCTTGGCTTGCGACCTTACAAGATCCAGCTTGTGCAAGAATTAAAGCCGCGAGACCATGCAATGCGTCGTGATTTTGGTGTATGGGCCGAAAATGAGATTGATCTCGATGCTGATTTTCATCGCAAAATTTCAGTGATGAGGCTCATTTTTGGTTGAATGGCTACGTCAACAAGCAAAAATTGCCGCATTTGGAGTGAAGAGAATCCACATGAGATCCTTGAGACGCCATTACATCCACAAAAACTGACTGTTTGGTGTGCTCTATGGGCTGGTGGAGTCATTGGGCCATACTTCTTCCGAAATAATGCTGGAGAGTCAGTTACCATTAATGGAGACCGGTATAGAGCCATGATAACCGACTATTTTGTTCCCGAATTGGATGGCATGAATGTGGATGAGTTGTGGTTCCAACAAAACGGCGCTACATGCCACACAGCGCACGTCACAATCGATTTATTGAAGGAGACATTCGATGAGCGCATAATTTCGTGGAATGGACCTGTCAATTGGCCACCAAGATCGTGTGATTTGACACCATTGGATTATTTTCTTTGGGGATATGTGAAGTCGCTCGTCTACGCCAACAAACCAGAAACGTTAGGGGACTTGGAGGCCAACATTCGTGGCGTTATTGCCGACATACGGCCCCATATGCTCGAAAAAGTGGTTGAAAATTGGACCTGTAGAATTGGCTTTATTCGAGCCAGCCGCGGCGGCCACATGCCCGAAATCATATTTAAACATTAATGGCATAAAATTATCCTTCCAATAAAGCCAAATTGATGGACATTAAAACGATTTTCTTGTGTTTTATTTCAATTCGAAGTTCTATACCTCTAAAAAAAACACCCTTTATAAGCAGCACAAAATAAAAATTAATTATAATCAAGCTTAATTAATTAATTACAGACAATATTAATTATTTATATCTATATCTAATATAATTTTTCCATACGCCGTATTTTGTTTGATGATATCTTGTCACCATAGCGTATACGCAACATTAATGGGGCATAATAATAATTAAAAAAATCACTCATACGCCATGGGCGATCTCAAAAACGCAACATAATTAATTAATTTGGGTAAGAAATACGACTGACCTATTATTTATGTATGCTGACCTATTATCAGCAGACAAATTTCTATTGAGTTTATTTATTTCTTTTTTATTTTATTGATGATGGTATTTTATTGATGATCTCAATGTGACCATGAAAAACTTAAACCGGGAATAAAAAATTTTCTATCGCTGACCTATTAATGAAACTAACTGACCTTTACTGAGCTTTTGTTAACCTTTTAAATGATGTAATTGGTCAGTCAAAATTATACAAATGGGGTGCCAACATCTCACAGCTTGCAAAGTAACGTATATGGTACATCCGATAGTTTTAATTGGAAAAATTATTAAAAGTATGCAGATTCGATACTTTATTAAATCAATATACGGGGCGGAGTTTATTGAGGAGTAAAAATTTGCAAATTTGGTACAGGATACAACTCTACTTAAGCAATAGAAAGCATTTTTCAGATTCGCAACTTCATATTTGAACTACGATATCATCTCCGAAAATTTTACTTACGGAAGTAATGAGAAGCATGTGTTTGAAAAAAAATTGTAGTAGAAAGAAGAAACGAAATTGCTCGCCACTTAGAGTGTAAAGGATTTCCTTAAATCTATATTAGAAGCATTATAGAAGTTGTCTGTTATTTTTTGTTTTTTTTTAACTAATTATTTAAGGCTTAAAGCCTTCAGACTTTTATTAATATCCTATGATAATCTTTTTAATTTATATCTTCATCAATCGATTCGGAAAAATTTTGAGCAAGTTTTATCAGTTCCAATACTTTTTATAATTCTCTATTAATGTTGCTAAATTAAAAGCTTCGGTTATGCCTCTATCAAGCAATTTATATAAGTTATATACAAGTTCAATTCCGTTTGAGATATTTTCTTAATATTTCTATAACTTAATATTTTTATTTTGTTTTCAGTTTGAAGGTTCGTTTAGCTGCCATCAATAAATTTTTAACATTCGTATGCAATTTCCATTCAATCCTAGATAAAGCTTCTTTTAATCAATTTGGAAAAGTTTTATGCAAGTCTAGTTTTTTTTTTCAATATTTCTATAATTACACTAAACAATAAAATAATTTTTTTTTTTAAATAACAAGGTTCCGACAATGAATTCTGAGCGGACAAAAAAACAATACACATGTATCGGCGTTTTGATACTTTACGTAAGTGTCTTATTTTAGGGAGAATGTAAGTTTCCACCTTTTTGAAAATTTGAAGTTTTGACTTATTTTTGGCATTTTAGTTGAATTTTTAGCTTTGGTGTATTCAGTAAGTAAGTACTAGTAAGAAAACTATTGAAATTATTATCAAAATAATTGGCTTTTGCCTCGAAACAATACCCAATGAGCTGCCTAATAAATAATTATTTTAGCAAATTAAGGACTTTTTACAGAACTTCTTACTGCTTGATCGAAAGTTTTGTGAATAAATTGAAATTACATAATGACCATTGACCAAATAAAATTTCGTTACTTTTTAGGAATTTTCAATGTTCTGTGTGTAACAATTGTTGCCACAAATATGTTTGAAGCTCGCTTAATTTGTTCATAATTCGACTTTTATAGACATTTTTTTAAAATAAAGTTTATAAATTAAAAATGTCGACACTTTAAAATGGTTATAGCATAAAGTGCAACACGGCGTATGATTAACTTTAAATATTGAAATAAAAATTAATGCTGCTGCTAATTAATGTGAACAAAACTCTTAAAATTAAAGCGCTGAAAATAAGCGAACAAAAATAAATGTCCAGCTTGATGCAAACATGAACAGTGGTAATTAACTAAATAACGATTGCTGTGTCTGTATTTTTGTTGTTTTATACGCGACTTCTTATTGCTCTGTCGAGTGCCAATTACGAAGTAAAGCGGTGAAGCAACTTCGGGCGGTTATTGTGTGGAAGCAATGCTAGCTGGCGGTGACGATGATGATGATGATGATGATGTTGTTGTACATGTAGTATATGCATCAAAGGTACAATTCAGCAAATAACTTTGTGGCACGTTGGCAGCACTGAACACGTTGGCAATTCAGCAACTATTGCATTTGATATGCATTCATTTGTTGAATGAATTCGTAGGGAAACTTGTCCAGGTTGTTGCTGTTTTTGTTTTTGTTGTGCGCACATTGTTGTAACTATTCATATTGTTGTTGTTGTTGTCCTTATTGCTGCTACTGCTATATAATAAACCACAATTGAGTTTAATTGCCCTGCTGGTCGCATACAAATGACGCTATGGCTTAGTTGATTTTGAAGTGTAGCTTGAAGTGTTCCATCGAGGATAACATTTTGTGTTTGTTGCGTGCTACGTTTTATATCCCCCAAAGTCAACTCCCTTAGCTCTCTCTATAGCCCCCGAATGTATCTATGTATATGTGTACGTAATCAAGTCAATTGCTTTTGAATTTATTAGCTGTTTATCTCTGCACCAAGGGAATTAAAACAATGCTGGGTGATTTTAATAGGATTTCACTTTGTGTGGCAAGCTACAAAAAAAAAAAAAACAGCAAAAAAAAATTAAATTCATAAATTATGATATAGTAGAAACAGCAGGAGCAGCCGGATTAGTTTGCGTGTGTACAGCTTGTGACGACGGAAGTGAGCTAGCTGAGTGCCGATGAATGTTAATGCAATGACAAAACAATGAAATTTATTTTAAGCACCCACTTAAAGCATTCCACTCCATGCTAAATGGCTTAAATTAAGTATCAGTTATTAGGATTGTAGATAAGAATACGTTATGATTTATATGAAAGTATTTGAATACGTACAATAAATAGATATTATTTATTCAAACGCTGCGAAGAGCGGAAGCATGAACAATGCTGTTTTGCCATAAAGGGTAGAAATAAATTAATATGATTTATATTAATCTGTTTTAAGTCTTAAAACCTAGAGAACTCTTGAATTGTGATCGTAAAACATAAGCTTTGTCAAAAGGCTTTGTTCAATTTTATACTTTAAGAAATCTCATAGGTTTTCAGAAACTCTTGTATCTTGCATTATTTCAATAAATTTTATTAGTTATTTTCACAATATATAGTTTCTACAGGGTGGCGCATAAGCCACGAAGGGGTAGGAAGGGTCTATATGTAGCTTTTTTATTTAAATATTTTTTTTCTTTTTTTCAGATACTTGTGAATTACACTTGGGAAATTTAAAATGGAAAGTTACAGCCAGATCCAACGAACGAAAGTAATTGAAATTTCTTTGAACACAGACGGTTAATTGTTCAAACGCAGCGAGCATATCGCCGTTTTTTTAATGTTAGATATGGACCTTAAGAGGCAACGATAAACCGAATAATTGCAAATTATCGACAACATGGCTCTATTTCTGACCTTTCTCGTACTGGAAGACCGCAAACGGTTGCATTTGAAGAAAATTTTCAATGCGTGCAGGAGAGTGTGGCGGATAAACTAACAACGTCAACAAGGAAATGTTCAGCACAACTTACTGTCGCGAATATCACTTCAGAGCATTTTAAGCAAATTGGAGATATTTCCATACAAAATGCAGCTTGTTCAAGAGCTTAAACCCACCGATTACCAGTAGTGACTTGATTTTGAGTTGTAATATTCTAATAATGAATCGGCATTGGAAATCATGTTATCCTTACATTTTGGGTATAAAATGTGTTCTGAGGATTTATCTAAAATACTACAAGAAATATTTTTGTGCAACATTTTAACCCCCTAACTTCTCAATTTATGGGTCTTTTTTGACCTTTTTTTAATAAAAGGCAAAAAAGACCCATAAAACAAGGACATAATGGGTTAAAATGTTGCACAAAAAAATTTATCATACAATTCTATTATAAGCCTCTCAAGACACCAAAGCTCAAAATTCAACTTAAATGGCAGAAATAAGTCGAAACTTAAAATGTGTTAAAGGGTTAATTTCGTACTTATTCAGAATTGATGATAAAATGTCGCACAAAACTTAGTTTCAGGGGGTTACTTCCCATGAAAAAAGTATTTTACTCATTTGGCACATCATACTTAGCAATAGCAATGAACCTTATCGGATGCACTTTGGCTTATAAGATCCATTAGGTTCAAATAAAAACTATGAAAAGCAAAATTAAAACAAAGTTAATTTTAATCCCCTCCTCCGTTTCAATTTATTTTATTGTACCAAAATTTGTTACCATATACGCCATATACTTGTTGTTGTGCTCACAATTTTTGGCGTTTTTAAAAAGAATCACATCTTTTAAAACTATTGAAAATAAATAATTCAGTTTTGACTTATTTCTGGCATTTAATTTGAATTTTCAGATTTGGTGTATTGGGAGACTTATAAAATACTTTAATGACAAATTTTTTTTGTGCGACATTTTAACCCATTATATCCTTGTTCTATGGGTCTTTTCGATCTTTTATTACAAAAAGGTCAGAAAAAAACCCATACATTGAGTAGTCAGGGGGTTAAAATGTTGCACAAAAATATTTCTTGTAGTATTTTACATAAGTCCTCAGAACACATTCTATACCCATAATATAAGGATAACATGATTTCCTATGCCGATCCATTATAAGAAAGTTCAAGAAGGGGGAAAATTAAATCCAATCTAAAATAAAACTCATACTTAAACATTCAAAACGCCGTACACGTATATTGCTTTTTTGTCCCCTCTACCAGAATCCGTTGTCAGAACTTTGTTATTTTGGAAAAAAATTGATTTTGTTGTTCAGTGTAATGAGTGACGAAGCTAATTTCCAATTAAATTGCTTCGTCAATAAACAAAACTGCGGAATATGGGCTACAGCTAATTCTAGGGCAATAACACCCTCTAAAGTGTACAGTTTGGTGTGAAATATCGTCCGAAAGGCTCATTGGTCCATATTTCTTTGAAAACAAAGTCGGTTCCACAAAATCAATCGATGCTGCTCAAAACCACACCATGTTGGAGAATTTTGTAAAGCCAGCAATAGAGAATCCCACACAAATGTGATTTCAACAAGATGGAGCCACACTGCATACAACAAGGCAAATAATGACACTGTTGCGGGTAATTTCCGGCGAACGCATTACTTCAAGATATAGCAATTTTCATTGGCCGCCGCGTTCGCCAGATTTGACTCCTAATGATTTTTTCCTTTGGAGATATCTTAACCCATTTCTGGCCGGTACCCGAAATACTGAAAATTTTTTTAAACCCTTTTAAAGATGTGACATTGGGAGGTCGAATAAGGTTTTTCAAGTTGAAAAATAAAAATAAGTTTTCCCGTTTAGCCGGAAAAATTTGTTGCGTATACGCAACATTGGCGGTTAAGCAGCATGAATTAAACATTTTTATTTTTATACCCTCACGTTTAAAAAACGTAAAAGGGATATATTAAAGGGATATATTGAAATTAGGTACGTTGGCATCTAGGTATTCATGGTCAGAAACTTAATCGGATTCAGATTTGTTATCAGGCTGTTGAGTGAACATAAGAAGGCGGGCAATTTCCGCTTTAAAACTCAATTGTGATAAATGTTTTGTATTTTTTATTTTGCATACCATGACATGTAATTTCCAGATATTCACAACCATGCTGTTAATAATATTCAGCCAAAGTGTCCACCACCACATATTCCCTCGAAGCACAACTCTATAGCTAGCAACTCCATTATCGTGGAAATCGACGCCGTCCATATATTTATTATATTCAGCCATAACGTGAGGCATTATGGACATTTTTGTCTTCTTATTTCTATCATATCGTTGAGACATTGCTACTGGCTCGAGAGGAACGTGATTGGTAGCAATGGTAACCTCCACATTTCATCGAACATGTCGTCGAACATGTCGTCGAACATGTAGTTTTTCAAACTGTTTCCACCTTTCAAATTAGAATCCGCAGCACACATGCGATTTTTTCGGATTGTCTCCGTCTCACGAAAACGTTGCTCAGTTAGTAAGCACATCAGATAGTAAGATGCAAAGAACTTATCAAAATGAACTGAATAGTGCTCAGGATTCTCAACATTTTACAGCGAATTCAATATAACCGATGCTCCAAGACCAATATCCTTGTTATGCGCTACAGAAGCACCTCCATATTGCATCAAACGGAACAGATAGCCATCCTAAGAACACAAGCACCAATATTTGAACCAGAGTCTGATAAGCTTTCCGCGGATTAACATATTAGATGAATGCATTCCAAAATATGGAAAATATGAGTCGCAAATAAACCCTGTTGCATATATCTCTCATTTAGCATTGTCAAAAGGAGCATAATTTTTGCAAATCGATCAGCCGTATCAATGTTGTCGTTTTCTGTCAAATGAGAATGTTTTTTTATGTCACGGAATCTGTTGCGAGGTAACGACATCCTAACTATTTTCACACCAAATTCCGGTTGAACAGACCAATACAGATCCCATCATGGAAG